>OX421466.1:24290000-24550000 GCA_949126895.1 Eilema caniola
CTACAGAGGTAGTTATTTTACTATTGTTCTTTGTGTACGAGCAAGATCTTACACATGAGATTACCATGGCTACAAACACACAAATAATGATGTTTGGACATTTTAATCACTGTTGCATAATCAGCTATTATATGTACTGTATCGAATGCACATGGTCGCTCGATCGCTATCTTATAGTAACCTTGTCATCCGCTAGGGTGAAGCAAAAGCTATATCTGAGCTGAATTATTGTAGTTTGATCAAGTGTTCGGTGAGAATATATTCTCTCTGAAGTGTCTATATAGACATTATTATTCAGAAGTGAATTGGTTCTAGTATTAACTATAATTATTTAGGTTTGTGCTAATAAATGAGCTTTTCCTAACTAAACTTATCGTTAACAATCAGCGCAGAAGTTACTGCGATAGATACTAATGTAATTGTCCTAAAATGACGCTTAGAACGATGATTCTGTGTTATCATCTTAATACCTTATATTAAAGGAATTACGGCAATAGGACTGAAGTCCTGCGTTAGAGTTACGCTATTCTGAAAATAGAATTGGGGATTTGTGTATCGGATGCCTCGATACAGTAGACAGGGGACTTTAAAATTGTCTCCTGAATACCTACTTAGGCATAGGAAGGACTATGTTGGTACTAGTGGCGAGTCCTACTGAATGTGGCGAGCACGGGGCCACATTTCTTATACACGGGGGGGGAAAATACACTATTACAGAAATAATAAAGATTTATAGAAGTTTCAACGATGAGTTGATCTAACTATAAATTATCACTGACAGTAATTGTTTGTGTATTTTTTGAATAACACGACCTCTGTTGGTATCCTCGAAAACAATTATAATTTGAAGTATTGAATGATTGACAGTTAATTTTGTAGATTCTAATTTTACGTGTAGTGCAAGCGTAATGTGGTAGGTGTCTCTGTATTAAGTGTTGAATGAGGGCAGTAAAAATTGTCAAATTTCAAACGTCATAAGAACGTAGTTGTCAAAAGATTGTCTGGTCGTATTCCACTAAGTAAATAAGTGAAATTGTATGTTATATTGTGAGTTTAGTATGATAAATAAGGTGACGAACTGTGGATTGACTACGAAGTAAGGTTGGAGTAGCGACAAATCTGTTAAGAGGTATGTTAAAGTAAATACGAGTTACAATCATAAGAGTATGTGAACTTTAGGTTGGGAAACTAGGACTGGGATATACATGAATTCTATTGTAGATAAAGTACGATAAGGAATAGGTCTTTCACAACCCATTTTTTCTATAGAATCACGGATTACTGCGTATCACGATAAGCGGTCTGAAGGTCATTAGACGATAGCGCGGCTGGGAATTGTAGGTTTGAATACGAGAGGTGTACGGGGATAGCTTTATACATCTAGATTCAATGGTCATGACATAGAATTAGTTACAACTTGGTCCCGCGTGACTAGGGTAATTACAATTTGGTGCCGTTAACCAGGATTACTTTGATCTAGGACCGGGGATAGTTACAATTTGGTGCCTCTGACCAGGATTAGTATGGTTATTGCAGTGACGTTACAACTTGGTGACGTGATCCATGGCACTGAGCATTACAATTTGGGGCTCGGTGACCAGGATAACACCACAATTTAGTGCCTGGTAAACAGGATGACACTACAATTTTGTGTCGTTAACCAGGATGTTAACGTTTGTTTGTCCCGGGAAGGTCAATATCACGGTGCTACTTGGTACTGTGCGACCAAGACTAGCTAGGGATGCACGGAAGTAGGTATAATACTAATATCTTGAAACCAGGATCCAGTAGGGTCTGGTATTAAATAAGTAAATGCATTTATATTAAGCGGAGAATATGGAGTGGAATAGAATGGTAGTATTATGGTCACAAGATGGTATTAATAATTTAGTATCATTAATTAGAATATATTAGGTATCGGTGCAATCACTCTGTGAATTATAATATAATTGAGATGTAAACAAAAAATATCATTGACCAGAAAATATTATTATTGGTTATATTAAATAAAAACAAGAATTATATATAGTAGTAGTTAGATTGATGTATTGATTTCTTTACAGTTTAGGTATTTATAAAAAAAAAAAATATAACAAAATGGATTTAAAGAATTATTATGAGTTGGAAATAAGAGGGAGAAATATTGCTATTAAAGCAAAAATATATTGGTATAAGGTTAGAAAAAAAAGAGGGTCTTATGGGGTGGTTTGTAAGAAGAAAGTAAGTAAGTATTGAGTGAAATTATTTGGGGTTAATATAAGTTAATAAGTTCCTTAAGGTACGGTATGGTTATGCTATACCGTACAATTTGTTGCCGTGAATATATATAGGTAAGAGGGAAATGGGTTGTATTAATATATTAGAGGGGGTTTAATAGTAATAATTAAAATTAAAAATATTAGAAAATGGGGGGTCGAGATAGTGTTTTAATTAAAAAAAAACATGATGAATGAAATAAAATATTAATAGTTGGGGGGTCGTCCTTGGAATTTATGATAGATAGGGAAGTAAATGGGGGAGACAGGAGTATAGTATAATAGTGAATAAGTGTATACAATATACAAAGTTAATGCAATTGTGAATTAATTTTTAGAACTAAAAGTCGTCATTTATTAATAAATAAAAAGGGAAGAGAAGAGAAAAGAAGGTGTAATTTGATAAGTGTACCTTGAAAATGTGTAAATTTATTAAAGTGTAATGAAGTGTAATTGATAAACTGTAATTTGATGAAGTATAACTAAATACGGTGTGACTTTATTGTGTTGTGATACTATTTGATATTGGAAGCCACAAGGGGGGAATTGTGTGTGGTTTCTAGTGAACTAAATACATTTAGAATATTACCTTGATAATTGTCCAAGAGAAGATGGTTAAGCCAAAAGGTAGAGTGCGTAAGACACCTGCTCGATATAGGGAGTCAAATACTGGGTTTACATGTGCAAATAGCATGGGAGATCTGAGTTCTGAGGAATCGTTCAACGTTCACCCAGTTTCTAGGCGAGTAAATAAAGGAAATAGTGGGGGTTTGAACTCTAATAAAGTAGTGGAGCCAATGGATTGTTCAGTGATAGAGAAGATAAACCAGGCATTGGGAATATTGACTTCACAGATAGAGGCATTGAGGGCCGAGGTGAAAGAGGTTAAATCGGCGTCTGTCAATCAAAATGAGGAAATGTCATCCGAGGTAGGGAATCCTTCTGCAGTGGAACCAGAGCTTTCGAATTCTTCACACGAACAAACCAGAGTGTGTTTGGATAATGGAGAACGTAAGGAATTTAATAATCAAGGTTTACCAGGAAATATTAATTATCATATACGGAATATCACATTAGATAAGCCTAAGTATGGAGATGATATGGGTTTGCACCCAGTGACCTTTTTAGAAGATTTAGAAACTTACCTTAAGAAGATTGGACAAGGGGGTAATCAACTAGAATTAATACAAGAATGTCTGTCAGGAGAGGCCAGGGATTGGGCGAGGGTTTATAAGTTGCGTTGGACTAATTTTGAGGATTTCAAGATGGATTTTCTATCCACCTTTTGGAGTGAGAGCAAGCAGAATGAGCTGCGGAGGTCGATCGTAAATGGCGTTTGGGATAAAGATAAATCTTCAACTATGTTGGGGCACTTTTTGAATTTAACCGGGAAGGCGCAAATGCTTACCTATAAGATCTCAGAGAGACAACTAGTGAATGATATAGTCAGACAGTATCCTAAGTACATACAACAAGGATGGTATACTTCTAAATTGAACACAATCATAGAGACGGCGGATTATTTAAGGGAGATGGACGACATCGCACGAGTAGACAGTGGGGTTCAACAGGCAAAGGCGGAGAGGAAGAAGGAGTTGGACCGTAATTTCAAGGAGCATCGTCAAAATTATAAGAAATGGCCAAGACCAGCAATTAGTCAGCAGTCAAAGGTAGCAGCCGTTGCAGCTTCGGGTTCATCGGTGGTAGTAGAAGATACAGCGAGGGAAGGTTTAAACTAGGAGGGATTGGAAATTTGGTTCCCGGTCCAGTCTCAATTAAAGGGGGCGCTGCATTAGAAATTATGCGTAAAATGGGGTGGAAACCAGGTGAAATGCTAGGAAAAGGGGGAAGGGGAATTAGGACACCATTGGCACCGGTATTATTAGATAGGAAGGCAAAAGAAGGATTAGGTTATAGACATTTTGAACCAAAACAGTTATATATTGACGAGCAAATAGTAGATTTAATTAAGTGGAAGGCTGACTTTAAACAAGTAGGATGTATAAGTCCAAGGGTAGAAGGGGTAGTATTTGAAGAACAAGAAGGTAAAGAGGGAGAAATTAGTTTTACTTCGGAGGTATATGTACACGTTTTCGGGTGTGAGGTAATGGCACTGATTGACACAGGTTGTGATATTACTAGTGTGTCAGAAGAGTTTTTGAACGAGTTAAAGTTAGGCCGGGAGGTAGAGATACCCTGGCTACCAATTAAACCCTTTCAAATAAGAACAGCTGTAGGGCATAAAAGTTTGGAAATAAAGAAGGTAGTTTTGTTACCGTTACAGTTAGGAGAGTTTGTTGCGGAGACGGGGTTCATAGTAGTTCCGGGGTTGATAAATCCTTTAATATTGGGGTTTGATTGGCTGAAAGGACATGGAGTAACTCTTAATACCAGTGGGGAAAATAGAGGTTTAGTGATAAAACAGGGGGATCAGTTATCCGTAATTCCGTTCGTTAAACGTAACAACGGGTGTAGCTTTAAAGAAGTTCAAGATTCCTTATTAATAGAGACTAGATTAGATGAAGTTAATTGGTCAGAGTTAGAAACGGGGGTTGTATTAGAGAGTAATCAAAGGGATAAACTGTTAAAATTGTTACAAAAGTTTGAGAATTTATTTACATCACGGTTGGGTAGAGCTAATTGTTATCAACATAAAATAGTTATGGTATCGAACGTCCCCATTGTTAAGAGGAGTTATCCAGTACCTTATGCTTACAGAGAGCGAATGGAATTAAAGTTAAACGAAATGGAAAATTTAGGTATTATTAGTAGAGCTTCAACTCCATATTGTAGTCCCTTAACCTTTACAATCAAAAAGGATGATTCCATCAGAGTGTTATTAGACGCTAGAGAAATTAACAAGTTTATGGTAGCTGAGACTGAGAAGCCGCCTTTACAATTAGATGTTATGAACTCATTCCATGGGGCTAAATTTATTAGTATAATAGATTTAAACAATGCGTACTTTCAAATACCAATATCTCAGGATAGTAAGAAATATACGGGGTTCACCTTTAATGGGAAGTCTTATGTTTATAACGTATTACCGCAGGGGTTAAAGACATCTGTTGGGAGTTTTAGTAGGGCTATGGACACTATATTGGGACATGAGGTTAGGGAGTATTGTGTAAATTACCTAGATGACCTAGCTATTATTACTACAGGATCATTTAATCAACATTTAGAGCATTTGGATATAGTACTTGGGAAATTACAAAAGGCAGGCCTTACTTGTAATTTCAAGAAGTGTGAGTTTTGTTGTGAGGAAGTGAAGATGTTAGGTTATATTATTTCTACAAAGGGATTACGCACTGACCCAGAGAAAGTTAAAGCTATTCAAGACTTTCCAGCACCTAGAAAAATTAAACAATTAAGAGCATTTTTAGGATTATGTAATTTTTATAGGAAATTTATTCCAAATTATCATAGACAGGCTCAACCATTATATAATTTATTAAAAAAGGGTAAGGTTTGGAATTGGGGAGATTTGGAACAAATAGCTTTTCAACAACTTAAATCATTGTTTTTAGGAACTATAATGTTGCATCATCCAGACTTTACTAGGCCATATTACTTACAAACTGATTGTTCACAAATAGGGCTGGCCGGGGTTCTATACCAGATAGATAGTAATGATGAGCAGAAGATATTGGGGTTCTATAGTAGAGCTTTGAGGGGTGCACAATTAAATTGGACTACAACAGAACAAGAGTTTTATTCAGTGATTTGTTGTTTAGAGAAATTTGAATCATATTTACGGGGTGCAAGGGTAATTATTCAGACTGACCATAAGGCTTTATTATTCGTGAAGACTTGGAAATTATATAATGCAAAAATAACTCGCTGGATAAATTATTTGGAAAATTTCCAATATGAAATACAACATATTAAAGGTAGGGATAATATAGTAGCCGATATATTATCACGTTATCCGCCAGAGGGGAAGGTTTTACAAGAGGAAAAGATTAAAATGCCTAGTATTCTTTACATGGAGTCAAAACAAAATAAAGAATTGTTAAAAAGACTTGAACAAATAAAATTATATCAAAGGGAAGATGAAGAGATTAGCAAATTACTTAACATATTACAAAATCCTAGTGAGGTAGGTAGACAATCGTCTAGGCTGATTAATAAGTGTAGATTAAAAGATGGGGTTTTGGTTATAGAGAGGGATGGTGGAAAGAGAAATTCGATATACTTGCCAGATAAGCTTAGAGATGAGGTAATTAAACAGGTACATTTGGAGATGGGACATCAAGGTAGTTATAAGATGTTAAAATATATAAAGGAGAGGTTTTATTGGAAAGGTTTGACTAAGGATGTAAAGCGCAAAGTAAGGGGGTGTAATGTATGTCAGTTAACTAAACATAATAATAATAATAAAGTGGGTCCATGTTGCCCCATTGTGTCTAAAGATATAGGAGATTTAGTGATGGTAGATCTATATGGACCTTTACCTGTGGGGAAGTTTGGAATGAGATACATATTAGTTTTACAGGATTCCTTTAGTAAATTTGTGAAGTTTTATGATCTGAGGAAGGCAACAGCCAGAGCGGTAATTAGCAAGGTGAAAAGATATTTAGAAATAATAAAACCTAAGGCAATTATGTCAGATAATGGAACGCAATTCACTGGTCGAGTTTGGAAGGAAGGGATGGAATTGTTAGGTATTAAAGTAATTTATACCACAGTTAGAAATCCCAGGCCTAATACTGTAGAGAGAGTAAATAGAGAATTGGGAAGACTGTTTAGGACTTATAATAGTAGTAATCACAGGGGATGGGTTAATACATTGCCAAAATTAGAAAACTTGTATAATAATACATACCATGAAAGTACTGGCTATACTCCTTGTGAAATTCTATATGGGATTAGCACTGAACTATCATTTGACCAAGCTATAGGGAAGGATAGTGATAGGTTAGATATAGTGGAAATTAGGAATTCAGTGAGGGAGAACCTGAAATCAGCTGCAGAAAAAAGGAAGCTGGGATTCAATAAAAGAAATAGATTGATAGAGTATCAAGTGGGAGATTTTGTCAAAATAAAGAAATTAAATAAATCTAATGCTGAGTTAAAAATTACTAAGAAATTTGAAAATTTATATGAAGGGCCTTATGTCATAGCGGGGAGTCCCTGTAAGAATGTTTATATTTTGGTAAATCCATTAACAGACGAAGTGAAAGGAAAGTTTAATACTATACATTTATCGAGGTATGGGTTGATTCCTAGGAGTCATAAAGGATGATAGGGGGAGATGTTATTAAAGCTAGGATAAGACTGGATTGGGGAACAATGGGAATGGCTAACTGTATCTGACGAAATTAAATTGAACCGTATTTGTGTTATAACTCCTGAGTTAGGAATTGGTGATTCAAAGTCACACCAAAGTAAATTGGTGATTGGTTGAAAGGTTAACTATATGTATTTAGTGAAGTTATTGGAAGTTTTTTTTTTCTTTCTCTTTCCTTTCTCCAGAAAGGGAGCAATTTGTTATGATGATTTTACGTTTGTAAGTAACTAATGTGTTGTTAACAGGAAGTTATATTATTTATTTTGATTAAAGGTTGAAAATTTTCTTTAAAATTAAAGAAGGTAATAAAATTGAAAATTGTAAAATTTAATTAACACTTTAAAAGGGGAGGAAATGTTTGACAATTGTTAAACTTGATTGATAATTATTGAGGTAGAGTAAAATTAATATTGTAAAGTAAAAATTCAAAATAGAATGAATAAAAATGAATTAAACAAAGAATTGTAAAATTTTGAATTAATGTTAAAATTGTTGGAATTGTAATTTTTGTTGTACTAATAAATGATAATAAAAGGAGGAAAGGGGTGAAGCCCATCTGAGGACATGAAGGAGAATGTGGCAGTTTAAGAATTTCTTAAGTTCTGTATACATGTAGTCAAATATTAAAAGGGTCAGATATGTTTATATATATCTTGTTCATTTCGTCAGATGGTGGGGCGTAGAGGTGGCTCCACCCAAATAAAATAATAATAACTAAGTAAAGTTGAATATAAAAAAAAAAAGGAAATGAAGGAAACATATATAATAATAAAATAAATAAATAATATGTTTACGTATAATGTCAATATTAAATGAGACAAAAAAAGGGGGGGGTGGAAGGAAGACAAATAATGAGAACTCTTTTACTTTATTAGTACTGGTCGGTTGGTAGTGAGCACAACCGCGGAAGTTGGTTCTGAAAGTGTGTATGATGAATTTCTTCATTATATGAGATGTATATGTTAGCGAATTGCATGAGTTGATGGAATGGAATTGTTAAAATCAGAATGGAGGGCCATCCCGATTAATACTATAATTAAAGTGTTAAAATTATTATACCAGTTTGGTTCAATTATCTATGTACACTACAATAGATTTTGTGAAGGTTATGCAAGGTGTTAGGTTAAGGAAGGACTAGAAGTCTAAGCATGCCGTTAATGGGCCTTCACAGGGTCTCAACTATACACGTTAGGAACAATTAAGAAAGCACACTCTACATGCTTGTTTGAGAAATGGGATGTGTGTCCTTGGGTCTCCTTCGGGTGGAGTGGAGGCTATTGGCCCCTTTATTTTTGTTTGTCCACAAGGTTTGGCTAATTTTGGGGAATGGGGTAGGCGGATCATGGGCGACGTAGATGGATCATGCTACAAAGTCCCCTATGATCTTCTACTCTATGCGACAGCGCTGAGATGATTCACAACCATTTTTTCCCGCTGAATTGGTCAGGCTGGCAGGAAATGACGTGGTCCCGTAGGTTTCGCCTTAAAACTCGAATGTGGGAGCAAGCGATATCGTGTCCCAATTTTGAAACACACACACACACATATAGAAATTGGACCTAAATTGGATTTAACCAATCTAACAATATGTATACTACCAAAATAAATTTTAATTTCATGCAGGTCTTTTAGACTAGAGTTATAGCTAGATTAGTGAATCTTTACTTCGGGCACAAAGGGGGAATGGTTGTGCCTGCGTAAATGATTCAGGGGGTCGGATGTAACGGACTGAAACACCGTTTCGAGGTTCTTATAAAACAAGAAAACATAAATAAATAAAATAATTCAATGTCGTAAAACGCCATCTAGTAATTAAGTAAGAATTTCTACAAGTAAATTGAATATCACTTGGTTTTTTATAAAACGAAAATAATTCAATGTCGTAAAACGCCATCTAGTTGATTAAGTAAGGAATTTTTATACGTAAATAAAATGATGAATAAATATACACTATGGTATGTGGTCAAAGAAAAAATTGATTCATAAAGAAATTATTCTGTTAAATTGCAAAGGGCAAGTAAATATGTTTTATGAACAAATAAATTTAAAATGTAGTTTAATATATACGGTACCTATATATGGGACTATGATTGAAAGAATTTAAGAAAAATAGTCTATGGATATTTACACAAGAATAATATTATAATAGTTTTGTGTATTGTTTATAATAAAATTAATAAGGAAAAGAATAAACAGATAAAGTTAAAACTTATTAATTATTTACAAGGAACAATAATTATAATATTTAATGCAATAAAGTACTGTTGAAAAGAGATTATAAATACTATTTATTATCTGTGTGCCTCAGAGCTATGGAAAATGCAGGAAATGGCTCCGATTGGTTATTATTGTTTAAAGGTCAAATGATTATTGAATAATTTTCTATATCTATTATTGAGTATTATATGGATGTTTATTAAACATAAAATTAATCTTATATTATTATGAAAATATTGACAGTTAGAATCAATGAGTGTAAGTATGTAAATAGTTTATAAATATTTAAAAAAGGGCCACTGGTTCACGGAAGATTTAAGTTAGTTCATAATTATAACGCAGGCGCCATAGAAAACCTAGCGCTGTTGTCAATTATTCAGAAATTGTGACTTTTGGCGGGAAAATAAAAGCTTCTGATTGGTGGAGGACACTATTGGAGCCCTAATTCGACGAAAGTAGGATTTTGAGTGGGAATTCAAGGACACTTTTTCTTTGAGCTGGCTTCGGGGTTGGTCGATTCGCGAAAGGTATTCTGTACATTGTACTTTGGCGGGAATTTTGAGAATTTTACATTTAAAGTCGTGAAGATTTTTTTTTTTTTACCTTGATTGTGAATAATTGAGTTTAATTAGTAAATATATAGTGTTTAAATTAGTGAAAAGAGGAATTAGGTAGCTCGCCTTTATTGAAGTTTATAATTCGCGAAATGAACATTTTATCGTATGAGCCAGACAAGACACCTTTATCTCTGGGATTAAGAATTGAATCTCGTGTTCAATTCGGAATATCAGCTGTACTGTGAGTCTGCGGTACAGGGCCATACATGAGATAAAATGTTTATATAGGGATTCTTTGTGGGACTTTGGTAGGGCTAGGGACGGTTGAGGCCATAGGTATTAGCTAGGTTCCCCCGCTTAGGAAGTCAATCGACGTGATTGCCCTGAGTTGATACCTATCGGTGATAACGAAGCTCTTGACCTCTGTTCAGCTAGGCATGCTGAGGATAGTCTGAAGCGCTCAGCACACGGATTTTGCCTGAAAGGGATCCGTGAGCTTCCAGGATGGTTTGTGACTGGAGAGGAGGCGGTTGTCGCTCTCCAGAGCGGATCAGTCCTGTCTATCTTTATATATGTATATATACACACTTGTATGTCCTTGTCCTGTGAGAGAACACATCCTTGGCTTCGGCCGTGGTCTCTTGCTCGTAGGGGGTATTAGTGATAGTTCAAAGTCAGGCTTACTACCTGCGCCCTAGTTAGTTAGATTAGCTTTACACATTTCACGTTTAACGTAGTTGAGTGTTTGTTGATACATGGTTAGGTTAGTCAGGTAGGTGAGTAGGTACACACTAATAGCAAACATATGAATATATATATTAGGTAGGTAGTATTGCGTTTGTAAAGGGGTGATCTAAGTTGTTATTATTGTAAATCATGATATTCTGATTGGGAAATTAGATAGACAATTGGTTCAATTACAACAAAGCAGATTTGTAAATGACCGCCATCTTGTGACCGAAGAATGAAAGTTTTCCCGCTAATTTTTGCAAGCCAATTTTCATGTCGATTTACGTTGTTGGAATTTACTGGGATTATAGTGACAGTAATGTGTAATAATTACGCTAAGATTATGGTGAAAATAAAACTACAAGCGAATGCTGCAACACCACGACGAGTGATTTAATAGTGAAGTGAGTGATTGTGAGTGAAATGGAGACAGTGAACTGGTGTATTCATTACAGAATTCAGATATTGTTAAAGGTAAATACACAGTGATTGATCTGTCCTAACCATCTTTGATATAATATTTATTATTTACATATAAATCCTTGCTGGTTCATTATTGAACGACAACACAACGGTATATTGTACATTCACGCTAGTGAAACCTTTCTGACTACAGAATTATGTGCAAGACCACCGAAGTCTGAAGGGTCGGAAGTATCCAAACAGACTAGCTACAGAGGTAGTTATTTTACTATTGTTCTTTGTGTACGAGCAAGATCTTACACATGAGATTACCATGGCTACAAACACACAAATAATGATGTTTGGACATTTTAATCACTGTTGCATAATCAGCTATTATATGTACTGTATCGAATGCACATGGTCGCTCGATCGCTATCTTATAGTAACCTTGTCATCCGCTAGGGTGAAGCAAAAGCTATATCTGAGCTGAATTATTGTAGTTTGATCAAGTGTTCGGTGAGAATATATTCTCTCTGAAGTGTCTATATAGACATTATTATTCAGAAGTGAATTGGTTCTAGTATTAACTATAATTATTTAGGTTTGTGCTAATAAATGAGCTTTTCCTAACTAAACTTATCGTTAACAATCAGCGCAGAAGTTACTGCGATAGATACTAATGTAATTGTCCTAAAATGACGCTTAGAACGATGATTCTGTGTTATCATCTTAATACCTTATATTAAAGGAATTACGGCAATAGGACTGAAGTCCTGCGTTAGAGTTACGCTATTCTGAAAATAGAATTGGGGATTTGTGTATCGGATGCCTCGATACAGTAGACAGGGGACTTTAAAATTGTCTCCTGAATACCTACTTAGGCATAGGAAGGACTATGTTGGTACTAGTGGCGAGTCCTACTGAATGTGGCGAGCACGGGGCCACATTTCTTATACACGGGGGGGGAAAATACACTATTACAGAAATAATAAAGATTTATAGAAGTTTCAACGATGAGTTGATCTAACTATAAATTATCACTGACAGTAATTGTTTGTGTATTTTTTGAATAACACGACCTCTGTTGGTATCCTCGAAAACAATTATAATTTGAAGTATTGAATGATTGACAGTTAATTTTGTAGATTCTAATTTTACGTGTAGTGCAAGCGTAATGTGGTAGGTGTCTCTGTATTAAGTGTTGAATGAGGGCAGTAAAAATTGTCAAATTTCAAACGTCATAAGAACGTAGTTGTCAAAAGATTGTCTGGTCGTATTCCACTAAGTAAATAAGTGAAATTGTATGTTATATTGTGAGTTTAGTATGATAAATAAGGTGACGAACTGTGGATTGACTACGAAGTAAGGTTGGAGTAGCGACAAATCTGTTAAGAGGTATGTTAAAGTAAATACGAGTTACAATCATAAGAGTATGTGAACTTTAGGTTGGGAAACTAGGACTGGGATATACATGAATTCTATTGTAGATAAAGTACGATAAGGAATAGGTCTTTCACAACCCATTTTTTCTATAGAATCACGGATTACTGCGTATCACGATAAGCGGTCTGAAGGTCATTAGACGATAGCGCGGCTGGGAATTGTAGGTTTGAATACGAGAGGTGTACGGGGATAGCTTTATACATCTAGATTCAATGGTCATGACATAGAATTAGTTACAACTTGGTCCCGCGTGACTAGGGTAATTACAACATTCTCCTAATTTTGTCTCATTACTACTCATTCATTATCATTATTGAGATTGTCAAAGATTTCCTAAATTGGTGATAAATATTTTTTGATTAACCCTGTTGTTTTATTATATCTACCAAATATATTGCTTTACTTAAACCGAGGAAACTCGACATTAAAACCGAGTTATTCAGCCGAGTACGAGTATGATAAAACCCGCCGAGTGCGCCAAGTACCGAGTATCAACCGAGTACTCGGCCCATCTCTAATTGTGTCTAACTAAGTACCTACTTACAGTTCCATATTTTCTTCATCCTAGCGTTAATCCCAGCCGCATCCGAAGCTTTCAGCTTGGAGTCTGGGGTCCGCTCTACCAGTCCAACTGCGGATTTGTCTGAACTTCGATATTTTCCTTGAAGCGACTGCCATATGATCTCCACAACCCAAAGGCGATATCGAAGCATTACTATCAGACTAGTTGTTGGATTTTTGAGGACTCCAACTATACCCGTAACGACTGTCATAGATGTTCGCATTACAACCGGGACCGACGGCTTAACGTGCTCTCCAAGGCAAGACCAGAGGCTAGACAAATCAATGTAAATACCTATAATCATGCTTACAAATATTTGCATTGCGATCGAACCCGCGCCTCCTGCGTAGCGGATGAGTTCACTATCACTACAACACGGAGGCTGTCGTGTCAACTTACAGTTCCATATTATATTTACAGTTATAAATGAATCTTAAAATATTGTGTTTGAAAAAAATTTATCCATTTAACTTTCGTATTCAGGATGGCCAATTAGTATGAAGTAAAACTCAGTAATTTTCATATTTTTCCGCCCGCGTAACGTCAGATCCCGTTCCCGCTGCACCCTCTACTATATTACACATGTATTATACATATAAAACTTCATCTTGAATCACTCTTTCTATTAAAAAAACCGCATCAAAATTCGTTGCGTAGTTTTAAAGATTTAAGCATACAAAGGGACATAGGGACAGAGAAAGCGACTTTGTTTTATACTATGTAGTGATTTATAAACAAAACGTGCTTGACGAGAGAGTACGATAAAATAACCTTTTGTCTTATGACCATCACGCATGGGCGTGCACATTTATCAATTCTTAAT
This sequence comes from Eilema caniola, assembly GCA_949126895.1. Taxonomy (NCBI): domain Eukaryota; kingdom Metazoa; phylum Arthropoda; class Insecta; order Lepidoptera; family Erebidae; genus Eilema; species Eilema caniola. The sequence continues at coordinate 24,304,285 of OX421466.1, forward strand.
AACTGTTGATTGAGCGATAAATTAATTGTATTATCTCCTCATGTGAATATTCTTTTATTGAGACGGGTTTATTCATAAACCCGAATGTAAGAGCTATATTTGTGTACCACTAAAGTGGCAATTAAGCAAATTGTGGCCTGCCTGATAGTTTATCTCATGTGGGACTTGGTACTAGCCCATATAAGCTGTATATGATATTCCATTAAATTTGGAACCGCACCGAAATTGTTCCTATGGGATAATTTTGGCAGGTACGATTGGGATTGGCTCTGTTCGAATAAGTGCGTTCCATGCAACTCAATCATAAACGATACGTGTGTAGGCAACTGCACTTACAAACCTGGGGAATAGGGAGGGAACCCTGACAATGGAAAAAGCTATAAAAAAATTACATCTGAAAAACCGACTTCAAAAAATAACTTAAAGAAAAATGACTGAATTATTTATCCGCGGAGTCCAAGGTCCAGTACCCATGAAATAAATATGGGACCACCTGAACCCCCTGCAAAAATATTTTTTGAAATCGGTTCACTAACGACGGAAATATGGGACAACAAATAATTTATGGTGTAAAGTTTCAATTAAAATATTAAAAATGTTTATAGAATAAAACTACTGGAGCAAATTATATAAAAAATTATGAGACCAAATGGCAACTACCACGCATCGAACTAAAAGAATCACATAAATCCCATAATAAATATATACATACATAAAAAAATACCGATTGAATTAAGAACCTCCTCTTTTTTGAAAGTCGGTTAAAAATAAGTAGAGAGGTAAACCTTCCAAGTTTCAACGTTTTCATAAACCCTGTCCTGTCATTCACTTTTCCAAATGAAATCGGTCACAACATAGAGCAGTAGACCTTACTTAAATTCCTTTTCTTTTGTTACAGAGCACGGGTATTTTCTGCACCTTTTTCCTCGCTCATGCGATAAAGGAGAAGCGACGTGCCAGTATCAGGAATGCTTCATCCATGAGGGAGGCGGCTTTCGCGTCCCCCGACGATTCACTACTGGCTTCCCCGACTGCCCCAGCGCCAACCCTACCCAAGTATTAGTAATATAAGACAAGCAATCATAGGTAGTAATTTATGTAGGTATTATTTAAGGTAAGTTTTTAGTTTATGTTCTTGCCTCGTAATGACTGAATGAATGAATAAATCAATACGTATAGGTCTGGCTTCTCCATATATAAACCCACTGCATTTCAAAATCCAGTATTGTAATCGATTTTTGTACAGACCTAGCCGTTTACTAGGGTTAAAAAAATCCTATTTGTCCTACTTCAGCTAAGGTACCTCACCAAAAGAAAAATAAATAGTGATCATTCATTCTGTAATTCTTGAAATAGTTTAGAAACTAATTCTCTACTTATGTTTTTATTCTTGCCTACAAGTATTTATTTACATTACCTCCATATCATTTACTTAAGTTTTAATATTAATAAAAAATAATTAACATATATCTTCTAAAGTAGTGAAAACATGTTGTTATTACGCTAATTACTTATTAACTACATACAAAAATTAAAACAGGAAATTAAATAGGTAATACCTAGTCTAGCAATTTCTACTTTCATAAAAAAAAAACATCAACTAAAAGAGACTGCTTTTTAATTTTGGAAATATTTAAGGTGAGTTTGCACCACAGAACTCTAAACAATAATTATTTAGAATTCTATGGTTTACTCTATGATTGTTTATTAATCATCATCATATCAGCCGTTCCTCTTTTCTAAATCTAAGTATTGGTGATGGGAGATAAGCACAAGATCTACCTGATAATAATTTATTACCGCGGCCTATGGTCGTGTGCAACACCAGGGGCGTCACACTCGTGCTGTCGACCCTGAGTCATGCTGGTCGCATATAAAACCTTTTTTACAAGCTTTTATTTAACTTGCAATGTATGTTTGTTCGGGAGGAATCTTACAACTCAATTTTAAGGCCCTCAACCGATTGAGCTGAAATTTGGTATGCACGTTCAGTTCGGATGACAATGCAAGAAAAAAAAAAAAGATTGTTTTTAAAAAGGTTTTTCGAATATATCTTATTTATTTTTTTATTTAGATACACGACAAATTACAATCAATCATATCATTAACGATACATAGGCAACTAGCAAACATTCGGTTCAGCTTTTCTTCCTCAACTTCGCAAGGTCTTGGTTACCCCTGGTAGTCCCTAGTAGTAGTTGGGTCTACATATTTTATCGGAATCCGGCGATCATCGCGAAACGTGGCAGCATCAGCTAAGGCGACTCTTCTATATTTTATCTGCGATGTTACAGTTAATATACTTTAGGTCTAATAAATAAAACTTATGACTTGTGACTACTTATAGTATACCTACTTATGACAAATAAGTTTTACTATCCGTCGAGTATTATTTAGTTATTAATATATTTATAATATAACATAGGTACATTCACCACACCCGTTTTATCATATTATAGATCACTTAAACCAGTCAAAGAATAATATGAAAACCATAAATATTTTAAATTTTAATAAATGTTACTACTTACATAAAATAAGTAGATACCTACAGTGGTAAAATCGTGCCAAAGAAAGTTGTAGAAATAATAAAGAAAATCAAAATATATTTTGGAGTTGCCGCCTCACGTTATTTTCATCACATTCATTTATCATTTTCTTTAATGTTTAACTAAACATTAAGTTGTGACATGATGCAGTCTGAAAAAGTTCTAACTACTGGTGATTTAGGACTATTTAACTAATACAGAACACAGAATTGAATACAAATTTGAATGTCACAAAAATACCTATCACCATGTCACAATGATATCATTATCTAGGTATAATGTATCGGCGCGGGCTTTTTCCTCTGCGTTGAAATACGATATTCTATAATTTACGAATTCAATGTCGAATCTCACTCAGAGGAGAGAGCTCACTTTTTGTGCTGTATGACGGAACAAATTCTGTCCCGTATCTATATACTTACAGTGCGTTATTGCCTTGATCTCGACTGCCCTAGTTGCACTGAGGTTGTATATATTAATGCCTAGTTGGCAAAGAAAAACGCACTGATAGTACAAAAAGCGAAGTCCTAGCATTGACAGCATTGAAAGGGAGATATCTCATTTGAGTGGAACTTGATCATCGAAATGCATACTAATATTATAAATGCGAAAATAACTCTGTGCCATGTGACTGCTCTCACGCCTAAACCACTGAACCAATTTTGATGAAATTTGGTATAAACATAGATTATACTTTGAGTAAGGACATGTGCTATGTTTAGTCGTGATAACCGACATCCACATGACCGGAGCCGCGGGCAAAAGCCAGACGTAATATAAACCCTCTACGGAATAACACAAACTACTGGTGTCATATCATTTGGAAGATTGTAGGTAGTTACTAATCATAAAACAAAGGCACATAATAATCAATGCTATCTGTAGTTAGGGTTACCATCCGTCCGGATTAAATTGGACATGTCCGGACTTTTAGACAAGTGTCCGGACTTGCCCGGCTACTTAATTTGTCCGGATTTCTTTTATTAGATGAAATATGAGGTATATGAGTAATAAAACTTAAAACTTGTTTTGTAACAATCTAAGTTTGGTGATTTATAGCTCGTGCACCGCAGTAGCACCCCTTGCTATCCCCAATATACACCTAAGAAACGTGTAATGTGCCTTTAGAGCACATTAGGTCCAAGGTATATATTATGTCCCGAGCAATACCATGCAATTGCAACTAAGCGTCCGGACTTTTATCAAAATGTCAGGCTTTTTGTCAGGACTTTTCAGAATCCTAAATGGTAACCCTATCTGTAGTTAACTACACATAAATAGGATGTGTAAAATGACTTCATGGGTTTAACTTTATGACAATAATTAAGGTTATCAATGATTCATCTGTTGGTAGAACCGTTTTAGTACTTTGAGCTGTGAATACAATTTGTAAACAATCTCTGGTTTGTTATCAGAATAACTACACTACAGTCCCTCTAGACAAGTGGCAATTCGTTGGCCGGCATTTGATGGAATAGAATGACAAATTTATGAGATTTGACGTATTTGACACGCGTGGCCGGCGTTTGATGGAATGGAATGACGAATGTATGGGATTTGACGTATATGACAGTCGTTAACACATGTCAAATACATCAAATCCCATACATACGGCCAACGAATTGCCACTTATCTAGAGGGGCAGCATTGCTCCTAGGCAATTAGTACAGTCAGCACTGATCGCTCTTGACGAACAAATTGCTCAAAATGATTTGAATGCCTTGTTTTCACCCCTTCCTGTTGACAGATTGTTCTGATATTTGTTGACCTTTAATGCGGTCAATAATATAAATTAAATCAACAAAACAATTTGATTTTCTCTTAATATTTTGGTTTTAAGATCATTTTAAGACTGCTGTCCAAATATTTCTAACACTGACTGTACCTAGCGTCACCGATAAAGTTCAAACATCTAAATAAGGTGTTTTCTGGCAAAGGTATACCTACTTGTTTCGGTTTTATAGATAGAGGATAGAGCGATCTTTGCAAACGTTTTTGGAGCGCTTGTAAAATGTTTATTTTTAGTCTTGAAGCCTTTGGGAATAAAAATGTAGAGCGGTTCCAAGTAACTCTATTCACCATCTATTTTGGTAGGTAGGTACTTCATTTTTGGGTTGTGTAAATGTAATTAAATTGACAAGGAACTGCTATCTTTAGTCACAAAACTCTTACCTACTTAGGTATACCTAGGTATATAACAGTATTTTCTCTGTTAATAACTGTAAGTTATACGATGGCGAGGTACATGCAAATTAATTTTATTTATGTATTCTGAGAGATTTACATATCATTCTTAAAGTCTGTTGGTATGTACCAGATTGATCTTAGCTTCCAAAGTAGTCAAAATCATGTAATAACCACAAATTCAATTTTATCTTAGCGATGCTAACGTGTTCAAATTTTATACACATCTAGAGTGGCTAAAACCATCTTAGTAATCATTTTCAATATTATGTCAGCTGTATTTTATACGTGCGTACTGTGTGCCTAAGAAGATGGTTCCCTGTTTAACAGGATTGGTTGTAAAAATGTCACAATTTAAATGTATAATAAGTTAAATATGCTTATATAAAATTGCGAACAATTTGACAACATATTGAAAAAAAAAACCTGTAGAATTTAGTTCCCGTTTTTCCAGTTCCTAAAACAATTTAAAACTTAAAAATTGCGCATCTATGTTAATAACGGCATATTTAAGGCCAAACCCAAAATCATTATTATTATACATTATTTCCATAAATAATATATTAAAAATAGTCTCTTGTGTGCCTCGGTGCAAAGATAATCATCAATATATATAATCAGCAATGAATGAATTTGAATTTGAATTCATTCTAGCGTTTTCCTAGTTGCCTCCTCGGGCTCCAAAGTTCCCAGTGTTCCCCCCAATTTGGAGGCGGCGGTCCGCTTGTTATAATTGATTAGTTTATTGTTTTTTTAGAGCGACTGCGTCTCCCAAAACCGGGAGGAAAGTCAAAGGTCACCTACTTGCAGGTGACGTGAGGTTTGACTTGAAGTAGGGCCCTGCATACCGGTAGGGCTCTGCAAACCCGCTAGGGCTCAGCACACCTAGTAGAGCCATGCACATCCGGCAGGGCCCTGCACACCCGAGAGGGTCCTGTACTGTATAAGAGCCCTTATCGTGTTTAAATATACGATACGCAAATAAGGTTTATTGTAGAATATTTTGGCATGACAAATTGTTCAATAAAATGTATTTAGGTAAGACTGATTTACAATGACGAAAGCGATCTCGGCGCCTTGTCGTGAGTAGGATGAACCTGTAAGCCTTCTAATCTAATGGCCTTGTATTTAATAACATGCAATATTAATAAAAAAATTAAAACCGGCCATATTCTAAGAGCCCAGTACTGCCAGACATCACGTATTTTGTGACGAATAAAATGTGTGCGATTGATTAATGTTGATGCGGCCAATTTCCAGGTATCAGGCAAATATCAGGGTAATCAAGGTAGGTATATCATATCAAGGTTCGTCAGAAAATACGTTCGTGCTGTCTAGCAGCTTTGGGATCTTTGAATATGCTGAAAAAAATTCTGGAATGTGATAATTTCAATACAATTTATCATCTCGAATGTATTTTTTTATGTGTACTTATATATATTCTTACTACTTAGTTTTATAAAGTTTTTCATTTGTTGATTAATAAATACACTAGGGCAAGAAATGTAATAAAATTACGTTAAAACCACTGTCATTGAATTAAAATTATTTGATTAAAACTACTGACGTATTTATTGTTTCAATGCAACTTCCTTCCTAAATGTAATTTTGATAAAATTTGTATTTAAGTAAGATAGAGTTATTAAAAAAAATTAACGTGTGATTGTATGGGTTGTGTGTAGTGTAATATGATAAAAATGTTATTTTTTACTATCTGTCTAAAAATAACTTCGAACTTTTGTACTAGATTTAAAATAATTGTAATAATTTTCTACGTTGTAATACAAGTAAATTTTTATTGTAATTTATTATGGTATTTCATTTCTGGTAGCAAGTACCTATCACATTATATCTACAGGTTTATTAATTTTTATACAACTTAGGTGACATACAAGCACACGGCTCACCTGATGGAAAGTGGTTACCTTGCCTATGGACCTGTGCAACACCAGGGGAGTCACACTCGTGCTGCCGACCCAGTAAGAAAAGAGAGTTTCTGTGCCATTCGTGCAAAAGATAAAGCAGAAGTGGCGAGAGGTCCCTACAACACAATTCCTGGCGGGTTGCTCTGCAAAAAGAGGCCGCGGTAGAGATATTTACATTTATACTCCAAAATTTCCATTGGCTTCCCTTTTGAAAATTTTCACACTTCGCTACTGCAACGCAGGACAATTCTTTGGGTCTTCCAACTAACAATAATAACCAGTTACAGATCAGAGAGTAGTTCTGGGAACCTCAATGTGGTTGGTGGCATGGTGGCTCAAGAGTCCACAATATAGATCTCGTAGACGATTGAAATTACGCCAAATCATTCTGATTTGAGTTATTGATACTGATTTGTTTTGATGATTGAGACGAGACTGATAACTACAGGGAATGTGAGGAAACAAAGCATTTTGTAAAATCTTTTTTACCATATTCTAGCAAATAAACTATTTGATTTGATTTGATTTTGATTTGATACTATTGAGTATCCCTGAAGTTATCAGTCTTGACACTTAGAACAAGAGACAAGTACGCATTGAAATTATACGCTACTACCGTGACGCTAAAAGTAATTTACTTAAACTCGATAGTGTCACTAAAAATTATGTGACCGCGGCAACTTCATTCCGTATTCATCAAAAATGTACAGCTAACAACAAAATTTCCAGTTCGGACAGGTTCATACGTGTATGGTAACAACGACTTAATTATTAAATTCTTTTCATTAAGCACTTATCAAATGTTTTAGTAATTATAATTATTCAAAAATTCAAAATTTATCTATTGATGGCAACAGGGTCTAATTTGTTAGTAACAATATTCGACTTGCATATATTATGGTTAGTTTAAAATATGTCAACAGATGAAACAGATACAGATTATGATTAGTGATGACGATGAAATAAGCGGCATCGAAGTGTTACCGCCCGATTAAAAATAAATAAATATAAAAAAGAACCGATAATTTAATTTCTTACTTATTGTGTATGTACTTATCCTACCCTATCCTTATCTATCTTGAAAAGGGAATATGGTTCAACAATCATCATAAATATTTAATTGGAAATATATTAAGTACCTACTATTATTAGTGTCCAGCAACAGTGAAGTATAAAAATGTATTTGCTGACATTACGTTACACAATGAAGTTACGTATCAAAATGTCATTATGACAGTTATCAACTTATTTGAAACGCATAGTAGGTAACTAATAGTTGACAGAACCAAGGCAGAACGATATACATCTGTCAGTTAATCGTTTCGTTTACGATTTTGGACTGACGACTAATACGATCCGGTGGTGTTTGGCCTGGCCGCTGAACGATTCCGGATTCCGGACAGTCCTAGGCCGTCAGGGCTACGAGCACAGCGGCAGGTGATCGTACGACGGGAAACTATCGACTCACAACTGCTAGTGTGTGGACGCAAAACTGACAACAGGGAATTGCCGGCAGGCCAAAATCGCTTTAGTGTGTGGGCGCTATCGGCTTAGGACTGCAGGCCATCGGACAGATCAATAACTGCCGGCTGACTGCAGGCAGACTGAAAGTGAGTGGGCGCCTTAAATGGTTTCATGTTCAGTAATTGGTAGATTCTGGCAACACCAGGTTAATTATAGCATTAACAGCGCAAAGGGACATCCCAAACTTTCTAGTGCGCTAAGTAAATATAGACGTGTTATTAATATTCCTTGATTGTTTATGTTTAAAGGCATGTGCAGAAGTAGTTATGCCTGCTTTTCGGGATATTTTAAAGCATATATTGTTTTAGCCCACCCGTGAGCTGTACTTAACTACATCCAGTCAGAGTCGCCATTTTACGCCTACTGACTAAAATCAGACCATGTCTATATACCTACTAAGGTAAAAGCACCAATGGTAGACACTTCAAGGACAAATCATACTTCACTTTACAAAATTACAAATATTTTTTAAAGAATGTTTGTTACGACCTTTTCTAAGTGTTAAAGCAAAATTTAGACATTAACTTTAGCAGATAAAATCTTTAAAAACTAACATATTTTTACTTTAAATACAATTATTATACACATGGTCGTAAACATCAATAGTAGGTAATCACTTAAAACTTATAGAAAATCTAGCCATAAAAATATGGTAATGGTCTACGTAGATTAACAAGTTACAAATACATCCATACTAAAAATAGGGATAATCATTATTAATAAATAAAAAATCACACCTATTAAAAATCACTACCCTTAACAAAAAACTTAAGAAACAACTGGCGCCAATTCAATATTTACTCACGACAGTGTTGCGAATTTTTGAACATGTGTTTATATGCCATAAAATAGTTACTTTTCTTACAATAAAGGTTTTTTTTCGAAAGTGTCGACTATTGAGTCAGTGTCGACCATTGGGTCTTTTACCATACTTAAATTATACAAAAAAGTATAATCAAAGTAACATTTACAGTCACTTGTCGCCCTATGCATTAACGCGGATGCGGATTTTCATTAATTAACTAGGTACACCTTATGCCATTAAGGACCAGCAGACAACGTGCGACGTGTCGCAGACTCTACGTACTGGTTGGTTGCAAATGATTTTTATTGTTACAAAATTGATGGACAGCAGTTTGTCTCGGAGCGGTTCGTAGTCTTTTAAGTTAGATTACATCATATTTTAATATCCCAGATTTAGCGGTTATAATCTGGGTGGTCTCAAGTCTAGAGTGAGTCGATTGTTTCTAGACAAGCGTGCACGATCTTCGATCATTAGCAACAGGTAGATAAAGTTCAAACGCGGGCCTATTCAGTATAAAAAGATTATATAATCCCTGAATTGATATACCTCCCATCATATATCTTAGAAACAAGTCGCATGAGTAACGAGTTCTTGGCGCGTACGGATTTGTTTGGTGGATTTGAGATCCTCCGCCGCCGGCGCGCGCCGTAGTACCCCGTGATATCCTTAAAGACACTTAAAAACGTGTACTTTGTAGGTATACAGGGCGTCCCAAACTTATAGGACATGAAGGGGAAGTACCTTAAATATCGTAGATAGTGTATTAAGCTGAAAGAAGACTTTATGTTATTTTTTAAAAGTGAGTAATTCTGCATTCATAGATTTTCTAAAAATTACATGCTTCGTCTGGGAATCGAACCGACTTAATTGTCAAAAAAAATTACCCTGCTTTTATGATGCCAATCGAAAGAATAGTTAAAAAATAATAACTCTGCTTAAGTAACATTGTATTTTAAAAGAAAGGAACAACGTAAACGCAATGATTGAGTCAAATTTCAAGTTATTTTTATTGCCCTCGACGACGTTGACCTTTGACCTTTCTTGTAACTTTTAAAAATAACGTAAAGTCTTCTTTCAGCAAAATACACTATCTACGATATTTAAGGTACTTCCCCTTTATGTCCCATACGTTTGGGACGCTCTGTATAGAGAACATCTTAAACACATTTTTTGGTCCAAGATATACGGAGGGAGTCAGGTATATGTAGATAGGGGCATGTACCTATATGTAATATGTATGCAAATGTTATTTCTCACCAATTGTTTCGTACGTTTGGTAGAGGTCATATGATCGCGAGGACTACTATCTACTACTATCTGTCACATAAGGTCAAAGTTTGACCCCCACACACTTAAATTTCAATGATGATGATATATTACGTGCGATAAATATCAAGAAAGAAATATTTTGCCGCCAAAATTTGACAACACTCATCAAAAAGGTTATCGCACTGTGAAGGAATTAGAACCATACAACCGAGTACCGACGCGCTTAGATCACCATGCATTATGCCTATTATTCGGTTGACCGTCTCAAAAGGCGGTAACCTTGACTTCAATTTTCCGCTACCTAACCTAAAGGTGCTTACATAGAAAAGCAGGTTGGCATCGTATACATAGGCAGCCATTACACGCTCAATCTAGATCACGATCTGATCAAGGTCATGGATATGTCTTGATCTGGCTTGTAGTAACATTAGATAATCAATCCGAATTATGTCAATCCACTGTTTGCAACCATCAGGTGCGTATGTGTTCTCTGATCTGAGAAATTATAATAAATTGTGTCCCTTATGCTAGCGTACACAAAAGCTATATCGAGTTGGTTAATATGCCATTAAACTCTGTGTAAATACTGCCTAATTAGTGTAAAAATAAAAAACTCTTCCTCATTAGTCTATGAAATAAACACTAATTTCACTATGTATGCTAGGTCGCGGGAAGGGCATGGATGCGGAAGGCGCAGGACCGGTCACTGTGGAAATCCTTGGGGGAGGCCTTTGTCCAGCAGTGGACGTCTTTCGGCTGAAATGATGATGATGATGATGCTGGCGTCACGATCAAGCTAGCGTACACATGGCCATACTCGATAACTGCTAATTGTAAAACAACAGAGTTTACACACAAAAATAGTGCTCTAATACTTCTCCCACTATGCAAAATGTCATAACGATTGCTCTTATAGGAACAGAGATATTAAACAAGACTTTTCAATGAAATTCGGAGCTGGCGTTATGGCAGCGTACACACAATAGTTCTTATAGAAAGGAAACCTTTCTTTTAATAAATGCTATATGTATATATACTGCGTGAAATTCTGCCTCTATTGGTGTAAATACTTAATGCGAATTCGCAGTAAAATAATTAAAAAATCCATTTTAATTTCTGTTTTAACGAGTTTTAACGAGCCTTCCCAAGTCACAACTCTGTCTGTGGTTGAACACTAACCACAACTCAGAGTGGGAGGTCATCGGCAGTCGCTCCCAATTATAGCCGATAAAACCCACGGGGATTAACGCTTGGATTATGATGAAATAAAAAGTGTGCGTTCAAAATGGATGTGAATAAGAAAAAAGCTTAATTCTCTCCTATAGCGTAGCAATAATTCTCTCCTATAATTTGACCGCAGACTATTAATTTTTATCTTAACATCGTTGCACAAGTTTCAATTTTAACAAAGATTTTTACTATTTTTACGATACGTCTTATTCCATAGTTCTGGCAAAGATTCCAGCTTTAATATAAAATTTTCATCTGGAGACGTATTAGGTAAACTGGAAGTTGATGGCAGTTGTGGTTGCGGCCACGCCTGCTGTTGTCGTCTGCGATGGAGGCCCATCGCGATGCAACCGCTGACTAACGTAAACTATCAATATTTGACATTAGACGCTCAATCTGGATCGCGATCAAAGGATCAAAATCAGTGATTTTGTGGAGGAACAGAGTGTGACGTTCCTCCAACACAAAGGGAGGATCCTCCGACCAGGCAAGGTGATCACGCCTGGCGGGCCGCGGCCCAACGATTGTCGTTGGGATGTTGTATATGTATTGTACCAGCGCAGGAACTTCACTTTCGCGATGCAGGATTTGTATTATCGTAGTAGTTCTGCTTGATGTCGCTGGGTACATGTGGTATGGTGGTATGCCACATCACTCCCCTCCAAGACCGGAGGTTGATTGCGATGAGTCAGTGTCTTAGCTCTCTTGAGGAGCGTGCCACTGCCCCGCTTATTCCATTGACGGAACAGTCATCCACGCTAGTCCCAGTGAGTCGGGACTACCGCTGGTCCCGAAGATGCGGGGCAAGTGCGGTGCTGCGGTCCTGCGTTGAATGCCCAGCGAGTTGGGGCTCGAAGCGTCGAGATGAAACCTCGGCGAGCCGCTAGTGAGGCGAGGCGAATCCTCGGTGAGTTGGGGGTGAGTCCTCGGCAGTGACAGGGCGAATCCTCGATAAGGCGAGGTAGTCCCCCGTGTATTGGGGCGAAATGGCTGAGTTACTACGTAGACGGGAGAGATGTCCTCTTCTTACGTGACCGTATGAACGTGTACTGTGTGCCGTAGATGCAGGCGTGGCCGAAGGGTAACCAGGCTGCAGCGATCGCTGCATGCTGTGGTAGCCTTGTAAGGGCCGAAGGTGCTGGATGGCGAAGACTTGATTACCGCTCATGCGGAAGAAGTGAATAGAATGTGACGATGAGAATGCTCCTGATATGCTCAGCGAAGGTTACGTGATCAGATCACGTCGGGGTCACCACTGTGGAGGAACAGAGTGTGACGTTCCTCCAACACAAAGGGAGGATCCTCCGACCAGGCAAGGTGATCACGCCTGGCGGGCCGCGGCCCAACGATTGTCGTTGGGATGTTGTATATGTATTGTACCAGCGCAGGAACTTCACTTTCGCGATGCAGGATTTGTATTATCGTAGTAGTTCTGCTTGATGTCGCTAGATGGCGCTGGGTACATGTGGTATGGTGGTATGCCACAATTTCAAAATATCTAGATCATTTGTGATCCGATGTGCCGATCCGTCAATCAAACACGTTACACGGTCAATCTGGATCACGATCATGGATTGCGATCTAGATTGAGTGTGTAATGGCTGTCTTACTCTACTAATTTTAAACAGGAGCCGATCGCCGCCGGCTGCTCGAAGGGGGCAAACCGCTTCATGTGCCGCTTCTTTATGTAAGCACCATAAGAAACGTTTGAAATGGTTTGATGTGCTCTCCGGGTCAAGGCATCATCAAACCGTTTCTAACGTTTCTTATGGTGCTTACATAAAGAAGCGACACAGGAAGCGGCGGCGATCGGCTCTTGTTTAAAATTAGTAGAGTATGGTAATGGCTACACACTCAATCTCGATCGCGATCCGTGATCGTGATCCAGATTGACCGTGTAACGTGTTTAATTGACGGATCGGATTATAAATTATCTAGATCGATTTGACTTCACCTCGCCTGATGGTAAGCTGAAGGCAGAGTCTCAGGAAAGACAGTCACATGCACTTGCTGACACCTGAACGCAATTTAACAGAGATTGGACTACTATGGAGGGTTTTTGCACGTTGGTAATCACCCGGCAGAAATTTGTGGCATTAAATTTCTACCACGTATCATTTATAAAGTATTTCGGAGTAAAACCTACCGGTAATGATAATGATTATTATTCACTACTTGAGCAAGGTTTTCCAGTTCACTTAACCGATAACATTGAAGCAATTGAGTCGAAAGTATTAAAGTTGATTGTCAAATTAACCTTGGTTCGGGCTGAATAAATTCGATCAAATATTGTTATTTTAGCCTTAAGAAGTTTATGAAGTGTGAGGAGGGCCAGACCGAGAGGGATGGCCCTGGGTCAGCCGGGGTGCGAGGGATATGTCGCATGACAACCTCACCTTCGGCCTAGCACTACGACCCAGAGACGGCGTGCGGTTTAGTCGGTTCGAGTCCGACATAACCTCCCCCTCCGGCTCCGGAGGGGTGGGTATCCGAGGGGATTTCCCGCACGTAAAAAAAAAAAAAGAAGTGTAAGCTTATTATGATTTAGTTGAATTTAGTAACATAATTATTTGCGATATTACAGCAATAACTAAAGGTTAACTATGAGGATTTCCATGTAACGTAACTAAACGTATTTAAATTTTGGGCCCATAAGAAATATGAATGATGAGAAATGATGTAGATTATTTAGATTCAATGGAGTTACTTGGATTATTTTTATAGGTTTTAAGGCCTAACGAAGTTTCGCGTGCCATATTCGGATCCGGTTGTAGCGAGATAACGCAGGCTGTAATGGTAACGATTGTCGGAAACGTACACACGACGACGGACACGACGCTATTTCCGTCCAATTGAACAGTCCGATTTTGGAAGTACCTCCACTCTACAGAATACCGTAATAACCTCGTGTTGTTTTTCCGGCGGTGAGAAGGGTAGCCAGAGCTCACTGGAGAGTTTTTGTGTTGCCAGTGGGAAGACCAAAGGCTATTTTTGCTTTGTCTTCTACACTGACGGTCTTGAAACTCACTGTGTTTAGGGGATCGGCAGCACGAGTGTGACTAACCTGGTGTTGCACACGTACATAGGCCACGGGAGCCACTTTTCATTAGGTGGACCGTAGGCTAGTTTAACCACCTCAGTGGTATAAAAATACGCATGATAGGACTACAGCCCCTCTAGACCAGTAGCAATACGTTTGTAGAAAAGAATACAAAAGATTAATCAATGTATGGGATTGACTGACGTTGACGATTATCATAAACGTCAAAAATGTGTCGATCCCATACATTCATTCATCATTCTAACGTCATCATCATGACACCGAATTGCCACTTGTCTAGGCGAGCAGAGATCAGAATTTTCGATTCAGTACGCTGAACAAGCTGAACGCTGAACTTTCGAATAAGTGCCCTGCCCCTCTAGACAAGTGGCAATTCGCTAGCCGGCGTTTGGTGGAATAGAATGACAAATATATGGTATTTGACGTAAATGACAGTCGTTAACGCATGTCAAATACGTCAAATCCTATGCATTCGTCATTCTATTTCATCTAACGCTTACTAGCGAATTGCCACGTGTCTAGAGGGGCTGAACGATTTAAGTAATCTATGTCCTGGGTTCCACACTGACTACAATCTAGTAGACATTAGACTGTCATACGACTCATAGGTTCATTTTAATATCATCCACAATACATTTCCGGTGGCATGCGGATTGACTGGATTGTTTCTTCGAGTTTAAGAACAAAGGTTGTAATGCTCTGCAACGGCACCTGGTATGATTTCCTTGACGTCATGCCGACCACTGATGTAAAAATAATGATGCAATACCACAATTCTAGTAAATAAGTGTAATAAATGAATCATAATTGCTTACCTTTCCTAAATAAACCAATGACGACAAACGACAATCTTCGCGTCATGTTTATTACAATTTCCATTCAGTTATAGCTACCTACAGAATACTAATATAATTGTAGGTAGGTACTTACAGCATCAGATCGACACACACAGCCACAGACAGTCCACTGCTAAACATAGGCATCTCCTATAGACTTCCAGAATGACCGATCTAAAGCAGCCCGCATCCAGCGCTTGTCAGCGACCTTGATGAGGTCGTCCTTCCACCTGGCCCTTGGGCGTCCTACACTACGTTTGCGTTACTTCTGTTCTGCGCGCTGCGTCCCGCCTACTGCCACATTAACGAGTTAATCCGCTGGGCTACGTCGGTTACTTTTGTTCTCCTACGGATATCATCATTTCTGACGTGATCACGCTGAATACTTTATTAAATTTAAGTAAGTAATTCAGCTTGTTTTAGATTCTAGTTTCAAATTTAATTTAGTATCATTTATGTTTTATTGTACATATTAGGGGTTAAAGTATGAAATTGCCGATTTGTACTGACAAATTGAAATTCGTTTTTTTTTTAATTTAACGTATTTATTTAATCAAAATAATTACCATCATTATCTATACATTCTCTCTCTCACTACTCTGGTGATCTAGATTCGACAAACTGTGTGAAAGCATTTTGTACTGCCTCCTGAGAAGAAAACTTTTTATCACATAGAAAATTGTCCAAATCACGAAAAAAATGGTAGTCTGTTGGAGCAAGGTCTGGCGAATACGGAGGGTGACGGATAGTTTCAAATTGCAGTTCCTGTAGAGTTAAAACGGTTTCTCGTGCTGTATGAGGTCTCGCGTTATCATGGAGCAATAATGGTGAAGATCGATTCATGAGTCGGGGCTGTTTCACTGCTAGTTTTGCTATCATTGTTCGGAGTTCGGCACAGTAGACATCTGCCGTTATTGCTTGACCAGATCGTAGAAAGCTATAGTGAATAATACCATGCTGAGACCACCAAACAGTTACCATTACCTTTTTATTGGTAAGCTTTGCTTTAGGACACTGTTGTGGCGTTTCACCTGGGGTCAGCCATTGCATTTTTCGCTTACGGTTATCGTAAAGAATCCACTTTTCATCACATGTCACAATTCGAGCCAATATTCCTTCATTTCTGTATCGATTCAACAAGGCAACACAAGTTTCAACACGCATTTCTTTCTGCAGATCAGTCAAATCATGAGGTACCCATTTTTCACATTTTTTTATTTTATTGATTTGACGCAAATGAGTCAATATTGTTGGTAAGGTAACGTTAAACCATGCAGCTAATTCCTGGGTAGTTTGGCTCGGATCGGCTTCCACCATGTCTTTCAATTCATTGTTATTCACCTGTGTGGACGGCCTTCCTCGTGGTTCGTTCTTCAAATCAAAGTTTCCATCACGAAAGCGTTTAAACCAAAATCGCACGGTGCGTTCATTAGCAGTCCCCTCTCCAAACGCAACATTGATATTGCGAGCTGTTTCTGCCGCATTAGTTCCGCGTCGGAACTCGTATTCAAAAATCACTCGAATTTTCGAAGTATCCATCTTTCTTGTCTAAGCTGAATAAAAAAAACAACTGAAAGTCGATAATCGAATGTTGCACATTTTTAAATGAAGAACTACATAGGTGCCATGTGGAAAAAGTTTCACTCAAAAATCTCAAACCATGAAGGTTCTATGTCAATTCGAAGTACCTATTACAATGAAACGGCAAATTCATACTTTATTTTGAAACCTACCTATTATTTTGAAAAATTAAAGAATAGAAATTCAGCTTTTGACTTATTTATAAATCAACCTTCTGATGAGAAGGTGTGGTGATACCTACTCGTATTCTTTATCCTTCATCACACTGAATGATAGAAACTGAAAATTAAACAATGCACTATACCATTTGACATTGAAACTATAGATATGATACTAAACGAAATGCGGGGAAAATTATTTTTGTACAATCGTGGTCGTGGACATTGTGGTTTACCAACAAGCAGCTGATAATTGAATGACAATCGTAGTAATTATCGAATAGGCTGAGAGCCCGTGAACACCAGAACTTCGTCATTTTATCAAAGCTGAAAGTTTGTCAATGCATGCTCCCATCACTGGAAACAGCGATGACTATTTATGAAGTTTGTGTCATAGTGGCTTTGGCAGGTAAACGGTAGGTACAAATGTTTTGAAGAGAGAAAATGTAAGAATTTTCGTCAAATAAAAAAGTGTTATTTTTAGGTATTACCTTCACAGTATTATAAGAAATCGCATCATTCATATACAGACACTTAAACATGGTGGTAACCCCATGCCAGACACCCTTAATGTTCATGTTATAGTATAAAAGTTGATTTTCATACAAAGTGCCCCAAAATTCAAGGATGAGCTTGAACCAGAGTGGACCTACTCATGGTTAGTCGAGAAAAAAATAGAAAATTTCTCTACTTACTATTGTTTTTTACACCGTTAGTACCGTTTATATGTCAAAGCCACTGACCCAAACATCATAATGGGCCATCGTTCTTACCTGTGTTGGGAGCACGCGTTGGCAAACTTTCAGCTTTTTAAAAATGACGAAAGTCTGGCGTTCACGTACTCTTGGTCCATAATGAATATATACCTTATTTTTAGGACTTGTGTATGTTTTGTGTTCATGGCGGTGAGAAGGGTAATCAGAACGCACTGGAGAGGTTTTGTGCTGTCAGTGGGAAGACCTAAATTTAATTGAATTTATCGGGAAGTAGGTATTTCCGGTATATCCGAAGCAGTCCGACTGGGGAAGTACCTCCGCCCTACAGAATACCGCGGCCATAATAACATCGTGTTGTGTTCATGGCGGTGAGAAGGGTAGTCAGAACGCACTGAAGAGGTTTTGTGCTGTCAGTGGGAAGACCAAAGGCTGTTCATGCTTTGTCTTCTACACTGACGGCACAGAAACTCTCTGCGTTTACAGGGTCGGCAGCACTCCCCTGGTGTTGGACACGTCCATAGACCACGGTAACCACTTATCATCAAGTGAGCCAAGTGCTTGTCTGCCTTCTCAGTAGCATAAAAAAAAACGAACACTAAATGTTAAAATTTTAAAAGAGCTCTTATCGAATTAAAGACTAAAATTCAATCGGTCTAGGCGAGGTTTGAACCCGCGATCTTTGCCTTACAAGGGCTATGCTTTGACCACTAAGCTACCAGACCTCGCTCTAACCAATTTAAATTTCTCCTTCTATATGTCTTTGAGGCGACAGTGGAGCATCTACCGACATTCTTACGAACTATCGACTTCTCTCTGCTTCCTGGGGTCAACACTTTTCTCATCTCTCTTTACAAAAAAATAAGTGTTTATTTATCTTATTTTATCCGCTTTTGTACATAAAGGGCGTTAACGTATTGGAAAGTATTGCGAACGTTCTTAAAAACTTTCTCCCTTCATTACTTGTTTATGGTCAGGGCACGAAGTCACTTTTTGCTAAGTCCAGTGGCGAAATGAAAGCGAAATACTTGTGTGTCTAGCCATCCAATTAGTATTCGTAATGCTATTGACGAGTTGCGAAAATATATACCTAATCGATTCCTTTTTGTACTGAAGCACGTTTTGCATAATTTTGAATATGGCGAATTTTGCCGCCATTAAGTACTGATTTGATTTGGAATGTTTTTTAATGAATATGTTTTTTTGGTTTGGATACAAGCAATTTAAGCCAAGTCTTAATTTTTATGATTTTTATCTTCATTTATCGACTATAATGATTATGAGTTGATAATGTTGATGATGATGATGATGATGTCGATGAATGATGATTGCTGCCTCAGACGTTATGTCTAAAAATCCACCATTTTTATCAGTTCAATTTAATAATTCGAAATTTTAACAATTTTGGATAATAAAATACCACCGTATACAGGGTGTATTTTTGAAACGGGGCAGTAAGGGCAAGTACCTTAACCGTTGCAGTTACAGCAAAACGTTCTTAAAAGACCTTCCCTAACTTTTTGGGACATTTTGAACTGCATTCACAGATTTTGTAAAAAACTTACAGTTAGCAAAAAAAATGCAAAAAGTTCAATTTTTTTTTTATGCCAATCGATTCTATTTCATGTGGGAATCAAAAAACTCTATGGGACCATTTTAGCTTTCAGTACTAGAAAAGACAGAAATCGCTAAAGACCTTTCCCATACATTTCGTACGGAAATATGATAAATCAACTCGAAACTCATAGGTCAGGTAAAATTTTGAACTTTTTTAAATAAAAAAAATCATTTAAACATTTAAGAAATTGGTTTATGAAATAAATTGCTCAAAATGATTTCCATTTTCACGAATACATAAGTCTATCCTTTTTTGCACTGAACGAATGGCGGCTAATAATGTTCTGGGATGAATATTACGTAAAATGGTCATTAATGCATCCTTGAGCTCTTGAACACTGGCGTACGTCGTCTTATACACCTCGCTTTCACGAAGCCCCATAAAAAAAATCAAGTCGTGTTAGATCGGGGCTACGAGGTGGCCACTGTGTTGGACCATGTGTACCTATCCACTGTGTACCGAATAGGCGGCTCAAATTGGAACGTGAAAGGTGACTGTTATGTGGCGGAGCACCATCTTGTTGAAAATGAACTTTTCGCAATTCCGACAGGGGCCATTCGTCCATCTCGTTTTCAAGATGGTGTAAAATGACTTCATTATACATGGCAGAATTCAGTTTCCCTTCATAAAATTCCACCATTATGACTCGATTGGACATTATACCACACCAACAGTTGAATGAGAAGCGAACCTGAATATGACTTGCCGTAACTCTTAGTGGATTTTCTTTGGACCAATAGTGGTGATTTTTTCTGTTGTACATACCGTTATAGGAAAAATTCGTTTCGTCTGACCACAGTATGTAATTTAAAAATTCATGATCTCTGCTTATTTTTCCTCTTAGCCATCTGCAAAAAGTAAGCCTTCGAACATCATCACCCGGATGTAACACTTGAACTATGCGCCCATATCGATAGCACTTGTAGCCCTATTTCTTCCATATCTTTATCACAAGGGAGTGGGATACACCTACTTCAAGGGCGACTTGCCTGGACGATACCTCTGGATATGCTTCGACATAAGTTAGAACCGCAATCTCCGTGTCCATGTCCACACGAGGCTGCCGCTTTCTTTTAAAAGAACCCTGCAATTCCAGGTTTTTCAAAAGATTTGTAATAACCTTTCTTGTTGGCACATGCCGCAACGGATACTTATTGCGGTACCACACTAATGCAGCTCCCGCATTTCGATTATTGACAAAATACGCTTCTAATAAGTCAATTTTTTCACGATCAGAAGACATTTTAGCGAAAATCCTTAATTAATAACTCATACGAAGTTTCTCAGCTGAAACTAAGAATAACACACAGATTTTCGAATCAAATTCGAAATTTGAGGGTAAAAATTCTTTTTATTTACTTTACAGTCAATTCTACCCACTTCCTGGCCATAACAAAAAGTTAGACCATCGTAGAAATTTGTTTCTGTTGCCGAAATGTATGGGAAACGTTTTTGGCGATTTCTGTCTTTCCTAGCACTGAAAGCTAAAATGGTCTCATAGAGTTTTTTGATCCCCACATGAAATAGAATCGATTGGCATAAAAAAAATTTTTTGGACCTTTTGCATTTTTTTTTTGCCAACTGTAAGTTTTTTATAAAATCTGTGAATGCAGTTCAAAATATGTCAAAAAGTTAGGTAAGGTCTTCTAAGATCGTTTTGCTGTAACTGCAACGGTTAAGGTACTGCCCCGTTTCAAAAATACACCCTGTATATGCGACGTACTTCTTGTTCGCGCCAAACTCAGATTTGGAATGGAACTAATCCGACCACAGGGCATAATCCCTTTTTCAATGTTTATTAATCTAAAATCAATAAATTAAAAAAAATCTAGGCTCATAAATAGTTCTGATACAAACAGTCAGTACAGTAAGTGCTTAGTTACAAAAATTAATAAGTAATAATAAGGTATTTAAATGTAAAAGATTACAAAATTGAGTAACTACTTCTTAAATCAACGCTTCCAGCAAGTAAATTTTCCGCTATGAAATAAGTATTTGTTAAAAAGCGTGTCTGGATGGATATTTACTGAAATTTCTTCCCACGATACATACGTACATACATATAATCACGCCTTTATCCCCGGAGGGTTAGGCAGAGGTAAATTAACACCCACATTTCACCAATCTGTATTCGGTCCCACGTAATAGGTGGTATGCCTATTACCGTATTCCGGGCACTTTTGTTGACTCGAGCCATATGCATCTGAGGCTGAGTCTGGACTGTACATATCTGTCTATGTTAAAGTTAATTAGCCTCACGACTAATCCCACGATCAGCACAAATATTCCCCCAGGCTGAGCCTAACTTAGCATATAAGCTAGTAAAGACATCTATTAAGTACAAATAGCGTGTAATTTATGATCACGACCTTCAACACAATATTAGTTATACAAAACGTACAAATGGCATGTTTTCATTATAATAGTCACCGACTCGTCTAACAAAATAATTAATTATGAATTTATCTTTTATGACATTCCAAAATAACTTGTTTTAGTTAATTATTATTCTTGAACATACCATTATCTGTGCTATTATTATGTTAAAATATCGAGTTTCTGTTATTTAATGTTCTATCTTTTATATAATTTTTAATCCATAAATTTACTTCCGTGTAGAAACTAAAAACCTTCGGTCAAGGTCCTTTGATTATTTACATAATCAAAGGTGTGTTAAAAGGTTATCTTGTTGCTTTAATACAAATCTAATGTAGAGCTTGTTTTCGTTTACATGAGGTCTTGATTTCGATTTCCAGGCAGAGGAAAGGATTAGAAATGTGCTTGGCATAGGATAACAGGCTTGTCTACTATTACGTGGAACTTAAATGACAACTGACGAAATGTGGATCAAAAAAAAAAACCTCCATGTTGTTACAACGTCAAAGAGGGCACGTGGTGTAAGTCAGTATGGATTGGTAAAACCAGATAGCATGTCTCATATACCGACCCTTGTTTTTGTGTATGATTTCCAAATTGTACCTTTTTTATAGTAAGGTAATCTCGTGATATCACGAGATTCGAGAGATCCCCCCTCGGGTGTGGCAACTATGGTGTACTCAACCCTCGGATAGGGGAGGAACCTCGGTCGGCTTCTGCTAAGGTGACAGGCGGCTCCACTTATCACAGCCTGTGCTTATGGAGGAAGAAGGTCGTTGAGCGCCCTCCGAAGAATATAACGGCCTACGCATCTGTTTACACCAAAATATTAGCTTTACTTCGATTAATGAACAGTAAATAATAGGGGTTAAAGTATGACATTGCCGTTTCATTGTAATAGGTACTTCGAATTGACATGGAACCTTCATGGTTTGAGATTTTTGAGTGAATCTTTTTCCACATGGTACCTATGTAGTTCTTCATTTAAAAATGTGCAACATTCGATTATCGACTTTCAGTTGTTTTTTTTATTCAGCTTAGACAAGAAAGATGGATACTTCGAAAATTCGAGTGATTTTTGAATACGAGTTCCGACGCGGAACTAACGCGGCAGAAACAGCTCGCAATATCAATGTTGCGTTTGGAGAGGGGACTGCTAATGAACGCACCGTGCGATTTTGGTTTAAACTCTTTCGTGATGGAAACTTTGATTTGAAGAACGAACCACGAGGAAGGCCGTCCTCCACACAGGTGAATAACAATGAATTGAAAGACATGGTGGAAGCCGATCCGAGCCAAACTACCCAGGAATTAGCTGCATGGTTTAACGTTACCTTACCAACAATATTGACTCATTTGCGTCAAATCAATAAAATAAAAAATGTGAAAAATGGGTACCTCATGATTTGACTGATCTGCAGAAAGAAATGCGTGTTGAAACTTGTGTTGCCTTGTTGAATCGATACAGAAATGAAGGAATATTGGATCGAATTGTGACATGTGATGAAAAGTGGATTCTTTACGATAACCGTAAGCGAAAAATGCAATGGCTGACCCCAGGTGAAACGCCACAACAGTGTCCTAAAGCAAAGCTTACCAATAAAAAGGTAATGGTAACTGTTTGGTGGTCTCAGCATGGTGTTATTCACTATAGCTTTCTACGATCTGGTCAAGCAATAACGGCAGATGTCTACTGTGCCGAACTCCGAACAATGATAGCAAAACTAGCAGTGAAACAGCCCCGACTCATGAATCGATCTTCACCATTATTGCTCCATGATAACGCGAGACCTCAAACAGCACGAGAAACCGTTTTAACTCTACAGGAACTGCAATTAGAAACTATCCGTCACCCTCCGTATTCGCCAGACCTTGCTCCAACAGACTACCATTTTTATCGTGATTTGGACAATTTACTATGTGATAAAAAGTTTTCTTCTCAGGAGGCAGTACAAAATGCTTTCACACAGTTTGTCGAATCTAGATCACCAGAGTTCTATCGCAAAGGCATAAATGACCTTCCTACTAGATGGCAGCAATGTATAGATAATAATGGTAATTATTTTGATTAAATAAATACGTTAAATTAAAAAAAAAACCAATTTCAATTTGTCAGGTCAAATCAGCAATTTCATACTTTAACCCCTAATATAAGCACACAGAATAAACACTGCTTAAACGGAAGTCCCATCGGATATTACGATAGTTACTCCGGGATTAAAAGGTTAAGTATACATTAACTTCTCCAACTGAGCTAAATGCTTGCGCTAGGCGGAAAGTACTCAGTAGTTGTACCTACATTATATCCACGTAGAAAAAAAAAGTAGAAAGGCTAACAGTTGACAGGAAAATTGTTGTCCTGTAAAGTGTTTGTGATGTAGTTTAGGTCCTGTTTTCTTTGAAAATTAGGTGTCGCTTGAACCCTTTTGCGTTTCAATTGTCGATATAGATTGAGTTTGTTTTGAGAGTTGCAAAGTGAGAATTTCTTTCTATGCAGCTGTATTTTTGTATGTATAGGTAATGTTTGTGAGTAGATATATGTAAGTTTGTAGGTGGAAAAGGCCCACCAGAATCTTTGCAGCCAAGTACCTCAGCTGCAAGCCAGAACACCCGCTGAAAGACAGACGAGGCCTTATCGCAAGCTTTCCTCTTGGGGTAAAGGGTCAGAAGGAAGGTGCTCCCGCAGAATTCCGTGAAGTTGTAGGAAAGCGGACCCGGCGATCTAACCAGTGGCGTAGCTTGCCTTGTCGGGGCCCCGTATAAAAATCTTTTTGGAGGCCCTTATATGGAGGTAAAGATTTTTCACAAAAGAAAAAAAATATTGTGAGAAGAAATATTTATTTATCACATAATTTACCCATTTTACAAATAAAAATCGAATTTTAAATATTCACTCTCCTTGCCTTTTTTTCGGCAAACTGATTAATTAAATCATTTATGGCAGATGATGATTTTAGTTTTTCTAAAGTTTCTGCCTCTATGGACAATAGTGAGATGTCTGACAGTCGTTCTTGTCCCATCGAAGTTCTTAAGTAATTTTTTATTAGTTTTAATTTTGAAAAACTTCTTTCTGCCGTTGCAGTTGTAACTGGAAGGGTCAAGAATAAAAAGCATGCTGTGATTACCTCGGGAAAACTGGATGCAAGACTATTGAATTTTACTAGTAATAATTCAATGAGTTCTTTAATGGAATAATTTTTTTTTATTTCAGAATTTAAGCATGTTTTTAGAGCCTTCAATTGGTCACAAAGATTAAGTGAGATGTCTTTACTGTATTTAGCAGACAGTTTTTCGGAAGCGTTTAATATCTCTTCGCTTGAAGAAGATAGGAGTTTCTCCGGTTGTAATATTTCGAATATACTACTCAGGTTGCAAAGGCTCTGAAATCTTTCTTTAGTTTGAGAAATTAATATATCTAAGCAGCAATAGTATACATTGACTTTGAAATAGGATTCCGGGTCGGAAATTCTCTCATCTTGTGATAACTCATCAAAAAAACGCTTCGTTATCTTTCGCCTACTGTTTTTAAAAACAGTTGTTACCCCCCACTCTTTTGCTAAATCTTTGGATTCATTTAGCAAACTATTAAATTAATTCTGATTTCTTAATTGGCACAGTCTATTTAAAAGATTACTTAATAAAATACTAGATTTCTGTAAGTCATTATTTTCATGCTGTAGAGCTTTAGAAACAGGATTAATAATTTCAAATAGTGAAGAAAAAAATGTAACGAGCACTAAGAAATCAAAACTCTCTAAAATATTAATTATACTTTTACATTCTTCACGTTCATCTTTTTTATTTGAAATTAAATTTAGTTGGTACAAAGTTTTCATGATTAGTAAAAAAAATTTCTTTACTGCTAATAAAGCGTGGTTCCTAGAAGACCATCTGGTAGGACATACCTTTTTAAGGGTAATCAAATATTTTTCAGATGAATCGTCACTTAGCATAGCCCAGCGTTTTATAGTATTGCCAAAAAAAGTATATATTTTTTCTAAATTATCGAAAAAAGTTGACACTTCACGAACATGTCTCGCAGCATCGTTCAAAACCAAGTTTAAAGCGTGCGCAGCACAATGAACATAATCGGCATTTGGAGCATGCTCTTTTATTAGGGTTTGTAATCCTCCATACACACCCGACATAACATTTGCTCCATCGTATCCCTGTCCTCTACATTTAGTCAAATCAATTTCATATTCTTTAGTCAAATTTAAAATGACAGTTTTCAGACCTGCAGCACTGCAATCGGTTACTGCTATAAATCCTATAAAGGACTCACAGATTTTTATTTCTTTAGGCCAATTATCATCATTTTCTGTAACCGAGATATATCGAAAAACTACAGATAGTTGGTCAATTTTTGACAAGTCTTGTGTTGTATCCAGAATTATTGTCAGAAATGGAGCTTTTTTAATTTCTGAGATAATATTGTTCCTAACGGTGGTACCAAGCAAACTAATAATTTCGTTTTGAATCGTAGGGCTTAAATAATTTATTTCACCTTTCGGTTTTAGAAGAAGTTCTTTTAAAGTTGCATCATAGTTAGATAGCAGACGTGAAATTGCCATGAAATTGCCAGAATCAGAATCATGCCCCCTCAAAGGTAGATTACAAGATACTAAAGTAATTATAACATTAATTATACGATGCAGTACATCTCTCCAGAATGTAATATTACTATCGATTTCACTTTTCAATAGAGTATCGATGGTATTTCCTTGCAACCAATTATTATAAGAGAGTGAGGCACTAATATGCTGCTGTGACTTTTCATGGTCAAGAATAGTTTGTGTGAAATTGCTTCTAACCGAAACACCGTTAACCCAAGCAGAGGAGTACGATTTGTTTTGACGATCTGCTAATAACCAACAGAAGTGACAGTACGGTTTGTTTAAAACGTTAGAATAACATAACCATGGTCTTATAATTTTTATGCCTGCCTGATTGAAATATGAATAATAATAAGCCGAAAAAGGTCGGTTATTTTCTGAAACTTTTGGAAATGGTACTTGTGGTTTAAATGGACCCAATTTAAAAATTATTTTTCGTTCGCATTCAGTTAAATTGTCACCAAAATTTCCTCTATCTGATGAAATTATATTACAATCTGCAGATATATCAGAATCGTTGACTTGGGGTTCCTCGATTTCTGGATGGACATCTGATAAAGTATGTGCTTGGCTTTTTTCTATTTCCGGATGGATATGTGACGAAGAACATGCGTCAGAAGAATCTAAAAATAAACGAGTAATTGTTAAAAAATAAATACGAATGCTTTGATACTAAACTAAAAAGAGTTATATATAAATAAATAACGTTACTAAGGGTCACAGTTAGAGAGTGTTCAGTTCAGACCCACACAGACTCTACGCGGATTGTGCTCGTACCTATTAGTAGATACAAAATCACCTGCAGCCCGTCCGTGCATTACTATACACCTGCGTGCTATTTAAACGCAGCGCGTAGTGGCCATACAAAACGAGAACCCGAAAGCGAGTCTGCACATCTGAAGTTCTCAACACGCAATTAACGATACGATACGGATTGATAGACAAACAACAAAACAAATCGATCCTATAGATAAGTTAGAATTTTGTTTTTTTTTAATCAAGGCACGGAACCCTAAAAACAGTATAATTGTGAAAATCGAGGGGGGAGAAAACTTTTTGTGACGGACAGATGGACAGACCGAAATTAAAAGATTTCCTTGTTTATCACTACAGGCCCCTAATAAATGGGTTGGGTAGTACTTACCTTTCCAATCTAAATGACTCACAGTATCTTGTCTCTGAAAAAATGAAGAAATTTTGGGGACTTTTTTTATAACCTCGTCCCTTTTCTGTTTAATTTTTCTTTTCTCAGCGCCGCTGGGATAATCTCTTTTCCTTTCACTCATTTCTTTTACAAATCACTACTAATACTGCTAAACCAGAAGAACAATATTGTTTGTACTGAATTACAGTGTAATGCACATTTATATAAAGCGCGTAAATAAACAGTGCACTGCACTCCGCGGTTTAACATCCAATGCAAAAAGTACAACAACGTACACGTACATCGCGATATCGATGAAGGATTCCCGGGAATTCCCCGCTGAGTTGAAGATGAAGTAAGTAAAACGGGGAAGCCCCGCAGCCCGCCATAACGATGTAGAGTGTTGCCAACTTTTAAACGCACGCTTAAGGCGGGAAAAAAAGGAATTGCTTTATAGAATTTTGTCATTTGTAAAATAAAATAAATTAGAAAGTTTTTATTCTTTTTCCTTACACACTTTGGGGGCCCCCGTGACCCAGGGGCCCCGTATAATTGATACGGCAAATACGGCGGTAGCTACGCCCCTGGATCTAACGCTTGCAATCAGGATTTGTGCTCGGATGAAGAAGTCTGTGTGTCAGTTTGTCCAGGTCAAATCTTGCTAACTAACCGATTTTTGCATGTTGGTTCCTGGTATTAGCTACTTACCTACTACATACTAGACAAGCTACATTCCATAACAAAAGTTTATATACCGACCAATACACGTAGTACCTACCTATGTACTCGTAGGTACCTGGGTCCTGGGTGAGGCGGGAATAAATTTTGAATTTGGAATGGCGCACAAGAACTAAATAATAAATGAATTAACTTGGAGAAACTAATGAATTTTGACATTTGACACTGATCTATAAGACAGATAAAAATAGCGTATTGTTGCTGGTAAAGTAGTGGTCTTTCACTACAGAACAGAAAAAACTAACGGTATCAAGTTTATTGTTCTTTAGAGAGTATAATAATTAAAGTCATTAATTGCATAGGTATTCTATATTTAAAATATGACTAGTTGTGTAACACAAGTCGCAAACATTATTATTATTTACAGACAATATTCAAGGATTCTCAACGAATAACGTCCAGTCCAAATGAAACTAGGTACCACAACATACTTATATAAAGAATCCTGTTGAGATGAAAAGTAAAAAGGGATGGCGAATCATCTTGACGCAATAGTGTGAGCGAGATAGGCGCCAGGTGAATGAGGGGTCATGAATAGGGATACTACAATCTGTGTATCTTTCGAGACTTTGAAAATATTTAATTATGGGATTTTAAAACGGTAGGCAATGTCTCTCATGCACACTAGAGAATCTGTGTGACAGTTCCTAGGGTGGATATGAATTTTTTTAACATTCGTGATGATATATGGTACCTGATATATGGTATGGTGGTATATATGATACCTTAGCTGTATTGGTATATCACGCCTTTTTTTAATGTTATCTATATGACAGCAACACAAAGTGTATTGTTACTGGTTAGGTATAAATTCGAAACATATATGTTGGACCTAGAATGTGTTCTATACGCACAGTTTCCTGGGTATCTTTTGACTAAAAATTTTTGAGGATATCACGGAAAGTCATTTTTACTCAAGTTATCCAAAAGGAGGGTAATGTTTTTCACGCGTATTTATTTCGTTTTGCGTGTAACAACCACGACCTTTAATTAGTTTACAAAATTTTAAAATGTTTCTTAACAAATGTGGTTTTAAAATGAAGAACCTACTACTACTCACGAACTTGAAGACGGCAGGCGTATACCGCTGAGCCATTCAGCCTGTGATCATCATAAGGCCGGTGTAACCTTGTCGAAACGTCAGGCAAATCAAAGGTTTGTATGTTCCGAAATCATGATCGCCTTAATTAACGTTATTGTCACCCCAGCTGATGGAAAGCTGAAAGTAAAGTCTACTTAAAGATACCTAAAGAATTCGGAAAGAATTCGACCAAGCACGAAAGCAAAATTGTATACGCTTACAACTTTGCTTCCATTAGTCACTAAATGAAAAATAATTAAGCGTCATTATAATTATCAACTACTTAATGCAGGTAGTACTAACAACCTGAATCATAATCTCGACGCGACGTAGCGTAAAAACCTCTATGCTCAATGGTTGGTCACCCTAGTCATGATTCATGGAACGTTGCGGGGCGCGGGGGGGACGCGCCGCCATCGCGATCTCTTGCTTATTTTCTTTAGTAGCTTTTTCAACGCCGTTGCGTGTGGGTCTCGATTGCTCTCCGACCAGACAAACAAAAACACCGCGTGTGACATTGTGATATTGTGTGTGAACACATAAAAGTGTATACTACTCAATCAAGATGGGATGTGGAACGAGTTTTGTGAAATATGTGCTGTTTTTCTTCAACTTGGTTGTCGCGGTGAGTTGGGGAAAGGGCGGGCTTAGAACCGGTTTAGTTGACTGTTCCGGTAGACGGCTGATGGTATGACCAGCGAACAGTGAAACCGACGCCCTACACTGGTCGCTAAACCGCGAGCTATTATGAGTTTCAATTCGACTCAGGCATGTGGTTTTTAGTGCGTTTTTTTAAACTGATAGTGCGTAATTGTCTTGTCTGCCTACAGTCAGAATATGTATATATTTACTAAATTCAATCTCTCAATTTATCATTACATCCACAGAATCATACTCTGACAAAACAGTTACGACTAAATTGCAAAACATTTTGTCAAGTCAAATGATTATTTCGAAACTTTATATTAAAACAAGATTGTCTATTTCGGTCGCTCTTGCGTAAAACGGGGACAAAGAGTCTTGCGTCTCCGTCTGACGGGTTTCAAGCTACTCCAAAGAAAGAATCTTAGGGTAAAACGTACTGTTGCAGTCCGTCACCGTTATTTTAAATTTTATATTTTGTATCAAAATATTCAAAACCCATTTATATACCTGGAATTTTAAAAAAGCAAATCTGTTAAGTGGCATGTCATGAACGAAGCACTATCCAACTACCTTATAGTTATAAGAAGTATAATAACTTAATAAATCTGAAATAGTGGTGACTACAGTTCAGATGAATCACATTATAACAATGCAATTGGTTAACACGTTTTTCTACTCCTAAACGGGTGTTGCGTCAATGTCGTAAGATCAGCTATGAGATCACAAATGTTAATAGTATCTATCATTAATTATCAGAAAGGGAATCATCGCACTATCTTTGGTTCGCGTACGTGATTCCTTGAATACCATTGTGCCGCGGCTCACAGACTCAACAGAGTCACGTTGGAATAGGCAACAAAACGCCTGAGGCCTCATTTCAACAAGACAGTTTCTCGGTAGGGCTAGGCTCGGCGAACCATGTCCGGTTTGTTTTGTATGTATGATACACTATGAGGCATGGGGCCATTACCACGATGCCAGCGATGGCTTCGGTTCACTGCGTTACACCATGAAACCCGACCATGTTGAAGCTATCTTGTGAAAATGCGGCTTTTACGTGTCCAGTCGCTATTATGCAGAATTCTTGTTTAACTAGTTTCAAACTGGATTCAAACTAAAATGCCAATCTTTATTAAATACCTATAAATCAGTTCTCCGATGTGGTTTTAAGTTAGGTAGGTAATAAATCTAAGCATCTCCAGTATAAGGTTCCTTGTTTTAGATCCAAAATTATCCAAGCTCGATTTGAATAATTAGTTTTCTATTTGCTTGAAATTTCATTTTACTAATAAAATAATATAACGATTTAAACACATGTATGGCTGGTGAAAAAAAAAACACCGCAGTCATATTTGTGTGACTATAAATCTATACAATACAAATAAATATACAATAACAAAAAGCCCCTGATCGAAGTAGGATGGAAGTGGATGTAGTTGCGGGCACAGAATTCATAATAATTATGAATTTAATGAATATGTATTATAAATAATTACAATAATTATGAGTTATGTTATGACATGACAAATGTTTCATGAGTCATGCATGATGCCACATTAACCTTGGTGCTACTTATATTTAAATTATTACCTGTTGACTAGCAGCTATAGCAAATAATTAAAAACAATATACCCTAAAAAACTCAATAGTTTGTTTGCTACTTTTTTGCACATAAACAGCTGAATAGATACAGATGAAATTTGGTACAGGTATAAATTATGGACTGAAATATGAGATAGGTACTTAGGTTGCTTATTATCTCAGGAATAAGCTCTCGTGGATCACGGAAATGGGATCAGCACAGTTAGAATTCAATACAAACAGACGTTAAATCCTAAAAAAATAAGGTGCATAACGTACCTACTGATCTCTTTAATCTACTTTGAATGAGGATCTCCAGGGATTTTAATTGTCATTTCAATATACACTCACTAGCTGTTACTCGAAGTTCCGGGAAATACTAATCCTGTTCCCGACAACCATAAAAAGCTATTTCCACGATAATGTGTGCCAGACTATAAACTGTGCCAAACTTCATCGAAATCTGTTCAGCCGTTCAGGCGTCACGTCATTGATTAATAAACCATTGATCGAAATTTGTAGTATTTGTAAAATTAATAAGATAATCATAAATGTTGCGATATTCAATTTTTATACTTAATTGTTTTTACTATTGAAGAATTAAAACTGAAACTATAAAACAGTCACTCGGACTCTGGAGTAACCAAAAGGAATGTGACGACACTGACGACCCATTTAGAGCAACGGTAGCAACTAATTATGCGGGATGAAATGATGTCACTAATGGAGAAAACCTGTTAATTTTAACTAGGTATACCTATTTAAAGATAAGTTTAGTACCTAACGTGCGTGAGATATAATTCCCAGTAGGATTGTTAGTATAGTTCTTCACGTAATACTCTACAAAGCATTTACAAAGTCTACAAACATTCAGAGTTAGCATAACTTTGATCACAATTGTGAGGCGTGGATCCATTCATTTGGGGAGAATTGGGACGAAAATAAAGATCGCGTGATAAAAGTCAATTTTCCCACCTCTTTCACCCTCCGAAAGTCAACAGGTGAACGTTCCAAATGAATAATTAATACACAAGTAGTGTTCTTACTTTCGATATTTGTATCATATTCTTGTCATTGAAACATGAAATGAAAACTTGTTCACGACAAAAGTGTTTAACGTACCAAGGCCACTAGATTTCACATCTGAAACTTCAATAAGTTCAGTTTTGTTCAGATGTTTATCGAAAATCCTTGTAAGTATTTCCTTCGATGTGTGTCAAGGAGAAGTCCTTAGCTTTGAAGGAAACATTCGTAAGACGTGTTCGTGACTCAAGGTTACCATTTTCTGAAATTTATCCTTATGTAGGTACCTATGACGTTTAATGACTGTTTACTTGAGAGTGGAACCATACTTATGCCTACAGTGCCTACATGAACTTTGAAGTCACGTAAACGCCTAAAGTTACCTACCTATTAATATGTTTGGAAACGAGTTTGAATAGAATAGGAATAGGTACACTTTATTGTACACTGGCAATTTAGATAACATATTTTAACATTTAAATTAGAATAGTACAATATAATCGCTAAAGGCGACCTTTCGATGTACCTATTTATGTTTATGGTCTTAAAGACTTTACTTACGTCCCTGTTCACGTTAGGGGTCGAAATAAATACTAGGAATAGGTATAACTTTGGAAGTTAGAAGTGATACTAAACTACTCGCCAAAAGAGTAATTCGTTATTTGACGAAGTCGTTATATTAACAAGAAATTTCCAATTATTAATGCAACTATAACCCCGATTGTCGATGTAATAAAGCAATCTTTGGCGAAACTGCCATAACACGATATTCAAACACACGTGACCTGGCATGGTGACATCATCGCCGCGACATCTACTGCCTTGGCCGCCAAACTGGCGCCCGCAACACTTAACATTCTTGGCCCATAACTTATTTTAGAAGAAGTACCTAAGATGATAATTGGTGCGTGTACCTTAGATATTCTTTTTTTAAATAGGTACGTGCTAAATTTTGAATGAATGATAATTATAGTAATGCGACTTGCGAGTTAATAAATGAATGAATAAGAATTTATTTGCATGAATAACATACACGTATGTGTATGTGCTTTTTCATAGTTGAACTTGGCATGCAATAAAGCATAAGTTACATTTAAACCAAAAGTCTCAAAACAAATTGGTCTGAAGTATGGAAATACTCCCAGGATCAAGCCAAAAAGTAAAATTTATCAATTACAGCCAGTTAATTTTTTTTAGATCATGTCAAAAATAACTTGTAGGTAAGTTCGGGTTTTTTTAGACACAGGATAGCTGTTGAGCACTTCCTTCTAATTTGTAAACATTGGTTTCCTTGAACAAGCATCCTTTTTTTTTCAGTTAGAATCCGGAAAAAGCTCGTTTGAAAGTATTAACCAGTTATTTAGGCAGTTAATAGGTAATATTATCTATTCTGTGGTAATATCCAGTTTTGATGCAATATTTTTTGTAACAAAACCACTCGCAGTCGGATGTTGCACACTACAGCCTTGCCAAATAGTATTTGCAGTTTCTCTTTGGCCATTCTCGCCATATTTAATCAGTTTTCCGTACACATTGAGCAAATAAAAAGCGGTTTCGTTACGTGCTATGTTTGTGAAGTTATCTCAAATATTCGTTTCTTATTGATTTAAACATATTTTGCGACATGCTTGCAATTCTTGAAACGTCATTAGTGCGGTACTACCCGCAAAAAAATGAAGATAAATAGGTGAAAAGAATGGTTGGAAATAAAAGGAAGAGAAAATATTTTGTTTGTAATGGATTCAAAAATTACTGAACGGATTTCAATACGGTTTTTACGAAGAAAGGTCTTGGTCGCCATTATACATCATTCGCGCAGGCGGAGCCACAGGCATCAGCTAGTAAATTAATAAATGTGATAAAATAAATCTTCGTTTGTGTCTATTTGTGCCGGCATTAGAGTTGAACACTCCGAGTGGAATAATAATGTTCTCATAGTGTATTCTGTATTCACTCACTGAATGTAGACACGTGATCTGATTTTAATTTAATTAACTTCCTGTCGAACCTCCTTCGAAAAGTCACCTATCATAGTTATATCAAGGGCTTGGTTTGATAAAGAATAATAGAAATATTGGGTTATAGATGAAACAACAATTTCATGAAATGGCTAAATTCGGAACTAAGGTTGTACTGTAAGAGGCATGCTGTTTTTTTATTGCATATCAAATACAATAGAATGACTTGACAATATTGAAGGGATGGTGGCGATAACCTAGTTCACAGAATTGTTGGCTTAACTACTGTACCAGTGGATGAATAGAAACAAAATGGTCTTACTTCTTCTTGAAATCAATGGCTAGATAAATATTTTCTTAATTTTACTGGCCCAAAATTGACCACTACCCCATTATAATCTATTACCCCACATAGGTTCTAGGCACTTCTTTGCAATACAGAGGGTCAATAATTCTCGTAATAAAAATCCATTCAAAAATCAATTTCGATCCAATTTCATTCTCTCAAATGTCAGAAACGATCACGATGTTAATATTCGATTTTGTGAAGGAGGAAGCCGTTTTTTGACATCTACGAGACAAAGGTATGATCTGTACCTACTGAATGTTCAAGAGATTCTGATTTCGAGAATTGGCCCTCTAGTGGAGGCGCACAGTAGATAAGAGTAAACTTCCTCTATTTTGATGTCATTTAAAACTGAATAATGTTTATTGGCATAATAACTCAAATGTCTTTTGTAATAAATAAACAATTAATACTCTGATTTTACTGTTTTAATTGAATGAATGCAATTGCTAACACATTTAAAGGCAATAATTGATAACCTTGAATTGTATATTTTTGATTAAGTACTTACTTTTTGCGCTACCACGTACCATTAAATACCACGTTGGTATGGTACATATGTGATCCATCTTTCCATTTCTATGGGTGTTGTCGACTAATGAATATGGCTTTATTTTATCAGTTTAAAATGTTATGAGAATATGGGGTATTTATTGAAATCTGTTCAGGCTATCTCGGGTTTCACGTCCTGGCTGCTATCAAAGTTTGTTTTGATCATTTCAGCAGTATTTATATTTTTAATACTCTTTTTTTTAATTATGGCGGCAACAATACACTCTTTGGGCAGTCGTGTATCCTCGTCATGAACCTTGAAAATAGAAATATAATAGTAATATAATACAGTTAGTTTTTCTTATTTGATAATATAAATAATAACATTTAACAGGTAATTAAATTACGCAAAAAATTGTTATGTATATTATTACATACTAAAATATTATAAAATACAAAACAAAACCCGAAATAACGTCACGACACGCTATATTTTGGTCGCAATTGTTAACGTTTATAAACGCTATTTATTAGCTTGCCCCAGTATCTATATCTAATGTAGGCTTATTACTAGTTGCCTGCGGCTCCACACGCGTTTAATTTTAACCTGTTCCTGCGACCCACAGACCTTTGTAAACAAATTCCATCCAGATTCATTATCGGTTTCTGGTTAAATAGTGACACACATTCACCCATACATGCAATAATACATCCATGAAGTCTAGTGATAGAACAAACTTCATAAAAAACATCTACTGTTTTATTCAATTCGATAAAAATCGCAATCTTTTTATGCAAAACTACAACCCAAATTATAAGGTTACGAGTGTTATGACTATGACCTTAATAGTATTTAATGACAAGAGATCACCACAGAGGCTTGTCCGTACCTCCATACCTCCGTACCTCCCCCCTGCCTCATTGTGCGCGGTCAACAACCTTGCTTATGCAACACCCGTCAGAATGGGACACCTCTATAGGGCGGGTCACATGTACTTATGTCACGCAACATGTACTGCCTACACAAGTGTCAAGATTGAATGCAAGCTATCGGATATTATGAAACTGCTGTAAGTTTGGACATGATTATATAATGATGATATAAGATCATGTAGCTTTATGTAGGCTTCACGATGAAGAGTTTTCGAGTTCGAATTCTGATCATGTGATACGTACATCGATGTGAACTTACACCAGTTAATAATATTCTTAAAAAATATAGAATGATATAAATAACATTACATAACATAACATAAACTCACGCCTTTATCCCCGAAGGGGTAGGCAGAGGTGCTAGCATCCACATTTCGCCGGTTTATGTTTAGGTCCCAATGTAATAGGTGGCGAGCCTATTGCCATTAACTGGGCACTTATAAACCTGCGATAAATACACACATAACTTCGAAAAGCATCAAAAGGTCATTGGTGTGTGCCATGGAAAACCGGGGATCGAACCCGAGACCTTGTCTCAGCAGTCCATTACCCATACCACTAGGCTACCGCGGTTTTTTTTTAATAGGATAAAAATAATACGTACTCAACATAAAAATTGTTTATTCTCAGTTTATACACTTATAACATATGTTGCATATAACCACGGAGGACAGAATATGATTAAGTAGCATGCAACGCATTCGTGGGAAAATGCTCCGAAACATTTTTCGAACAAATCTATGAAACACATCAATGTTTGCCTTTTCTCTCTTATAAACTAGAATAAAGCGTTTAATTTTAATTTCACTAATTATTTATCAATATAATTTATTTATCAAAATATATTTAAGTTACTATACATAATATAGTTTGGTCACTTAGTTAAATTAATCGAATAACCCGCCCCTGACCGTTCCCGGCCCAACAGTCCACATCACACTCGCTGCGTTTCCACGCTGGATTGCGATGGCCAACCTTTGTACCAGGAACGCTCTGGAACGGGAACTTAATTTTAATTATGTTTATATTAAACGCCTCTATACCATTACTAGAAAAACTTAATAATAGATGTGACCCAAAAATAGGATAGCCATCTGACTGAAGGATATCTACGGCAGGTTCAGTTCAGACCACCAGAATAGCACCCAAACCCTTCCCCCCCTTAAGAAACTGTCGCCCTGGATAAACTATTTAAATTAGCAAGAGTATATAGCTGTCTTTCGAGTCTTTAAAATAAAAAGACAAGTGTACAAACTCAAAGTCCGGCAAAGTTCCTGACATCTTTTGACTTCCCAGTACCTAAATATAAATAAATGCCATTAAAGTTCCCATTTTGACTCATCAATCACCATCACAACATCATTCTGCTACTGACTCAAATTGATTTCGATTTGATCGACGTTTGTAAATCTTGTTATCGCGATTTACGACGCTCAGTGAATAACAGCAGCCCAGAGCACAATCTCCTACTAGTCAGAAGAGTGTTTGTATTTTTAAACTGCCGTGTTTGGCACACCGGTCTTTTGGGAAAACATAAGAATATAGGCTGAATATTGTCCTAAAAATAACGTATAACGAATTCGGTGTTAATGTATTATTTACACTGGTCCTGGTGTTTCAGTTGCTTTTCAGCGTCTATAGACAAGCAGAGACTCAGCGGAAGTCAGTATCTCGGTGACCCTGGCTATATTTAAAATTGTTTTTTGCTTATTTCAATAAAATTGAAATGTAAGTACAATATTCGCGCAAACTGCCGTCTGCCGATATTGTTTGATATTTTAACTTTATTATTGGCAACTGTAATAAATAATATTTTGATATAAAACTATATATATCATTGAAATGCATTTATACAAAAAATACCTTTATAAAGTCACAACAATTGGAAGTAAATATCCGAAAAAGGGACTTTCACCGCAATTTATACTGTTCGTGAAACTTAGACATCCGTTCACATTTCAATTTACATAGATAACGAATTAAACATGAAAATATATTGAACTTATCCTCTATATTTCAAAAGTCCACACACACCAATAAAGACTAGAGCACAGAGTTTACTTATAATCATACTGAAAAATTTACATAAGTACATACATACATTATAATCACGCATATAAGATGAATTTAACACCCACATTTCATCAATCATTATATTCGATCCCACGTAATAGGGGGTGAGGTTGCCCTATTCATTATAAAACCACGAAACGCAGCTAAGTTGGTAATTCATTTAATCAAAACTTCAAAAGTAGAGTCACAAATAAATACAGCAATGGTAAAAAAAATGTTAATTAATTAAAAGCCTTCTCGAGCGAAAATCATGTTATTTTTTTTCTAATCACTATCACTACATCACTACATAGTATAAAACAAAGTCGCTTTCTCTGTCCCTATATCCCTTTGTATGCTTAAATCTTTAAAACTACGCAACGGATTTTGATGCGATTTTTTTTTAATAGATAGTGTGATCCAAGAGGAATGTTTATATGTATAATACATGTTTAATATAGTAGAGGGTGCAGCGGGAACGGGATCTGACGCCACGCGGGCGGAAAAATATTGGCGGTACGAAGTTCGCCGGGTCAGCTAGTATACTATAATGTGTTTTCTAACCACTTTGTTTATTAACAAATCTAGGTCGTTGCTATAAAAAAAACACTCCAAGTGCTGTCATTAAAGTTTGTGACGCCCCATTATTCAAAAGGCACCTGTGATTATTATGGTGTTCAACCTTCCATAACACTTGAAGGGTGAATATGTAAGGTGGAATAACATTTACTTTTGCTTTAATTTAAAAAGTGAAAGTATTGATAACTCATTTTTTGTATATGGAAACATTGTTCCAAATTACTGAACGCATTTCGATGAGGTTATAATTATTTGAATTTGGAACGCAATCGATTAAGGGCACTCGGGGTAGCCTAGAAAAAGTATTTCTGATTGTAATATTTAACAATATTTTTTATTCGTTCTAGATAATTACCAGTTGTGGAACCCAATGCATGTGCTAGGATTTTAATTCACGTAAAGTGCTAGTGTGTGGACTCATTATAGCACTTATCTCAAATTAAAATCTCGAATTTAATTACAAAATATGATTTTTCTTTAATAGGCATAGGCGTAAAAACGAGGTACCATTCTTTTATACAACTATAGTAACAAATAAGCACATAGCCCATGGCTATGTGCCCATAGTAAGTAGTTTCTAATTGGCCTAATCGCCAATGAAAGTATGGCGTACCAATGGTATTACTTCCGAACCGACTCCCGAGAAACAATGGTTTCCTAAAATTCGTACCCTGCGCCTACTCGTCTTCAAATTAATGAGAGGGTGGGACTTCCCAAGTCGATCTGCAACCGAAACAATGTCTGTCTCACCTTCTGACGTCAGAAGTCTGAATCAGAAATAATGACCAGCAGATGTCTGAACAGTTTTAAATAGTTCGACTTAATCATACCATGAAAAACGGCCGCTACGTACATATAATGTTTCAAATCATGTGATAATTGGCCTGTTCACGCTTGACCGCACGTTACCGCCATCTAGGTCAACGAATCGATACCAACAAAATATATTCATACATGCAACATGCAATACACAATTACAAACCACAGTAGTACGTGAGCTATTGGCAACATGCCGATCGGATTTCCCGGCTTTGGGCTGTTTGTGGCACGTTTGTGTCATAGAACTTTAAAGTATTTGCTTCTTCCTTGGGTAAATGGCCTAGGTACTAAACCGTACCAACTCAAAAACCGGTGGAAATGCTAATTTACATTGGTACGGCACCGTTATCAGTACACACTGTTATTTCATTATTTGGATAAGCAAATGGTTGGTTCTGTATTGCATATTTCAGTTGTTGCCGTGCAATTTCAAATGTATGTAAAGTTAAATGTAAATATGTATCTAAGCACTGTTACATCTGATGTACAGTCGTCTCCACAACAGCTTATTATTTAAATTTAATCTTATAACGCATAAAAATAAACAGTTTCTGAATTTATAGTCCAGAACTACATTGTAACACACATGTAAGTAAAAGTGATAAACAAAGAGAAATCTTTAACGCGATCATTAGATCGAATAAAGACCATTACATCAACATTAATTTATTTTTTCAAGTGAACGAGACCAATATGGCGGCTGTTTAATTACGTAACATGTGCACAGGATTACTCAGCTGCCGTATACGATCTATAGTGTGTAGTTATGCAAACGCAACCGCCTGTGAAATATCTCGGCCACGGCGCGGCATGCATAACCATACGACTTTAAAAACGTAATAAATTCACGATAATGAAAGGGGGTCGGCAACTAGGGCGTTTACCTCAACATCTAAGGTGAATTTCAAATTTAAAAATAGAATGGAAGACTTGTTTTTAGACTTGTTATGTTTCCTTTTCGTTCTTGGCGCTAATGAGTTTTCGAACGACGAACGATTCGTGCGATGTTCGATGTTTGAATCCATATGTATACTCACGCCTTTGCCTTCCGGTTTAAGCAGAATAACTAGTTATTTGCTTCTATCCTTTTCCTATACACTCTACGACCTTTCTTCTACTGTCCTTAAATTTGACTCACTTACATTCCTTACGGGAACACACATATCAAATTGATTGTAGTGGGTATATTCTGCAAGGTCGACCGACCATCCAATATTATTTATCCTTACACACTTTCGGAACTTCTTCTGTCATTAACCCCACCCTTTTCTCAAAACATTACAAACTTTATCGGCGTATGCTCTCAGGGCCTGACCCTGATTTTTCTACCCACTTACATTTGCTTCCATATTTTTATTTTATATTTTTTTAGTATCTTTACTGACATATTCTATATTTCAAAAGTCTTCTTTATTTCATGGTTGATTGATATTTCCATTACCGCTTAATTAAAAAAGAAATATTAACACCGCGTCAACATCATTTTCAATCAAGCAGGACATATCAATACAAATGAGTGCGTGCACGTCAATCCATATTGTACCTACCATTTACACACACCAGATTGAAAACGATCCGGGGTGTTAGTTTTCATTTTGATTACGCTGCGGTAATGAAGATTGTGATAATGAAGTATTGAGTTAAATCAAGTTGTTTAAATGAGTTAAAACCATACAAGCCATGAAAAAGGGTCGGTAATAGGCTCATCCCTATGGGATCAAAATTAGTAGAGCAAATGTGTGTAGTTGAAGATATTGCTGACCGTTGATACACCTCTGTCTCCATTTTCGGTCCAATTGGTCTTCTACCACTAATGTTTCAGTCAGTTCATACAGTTCAGTCCATACTAGTGACTGGCCTCACCATAACACACCATGGATGGTTGATACTAAGGTAATTAATATTCACCAGTTTTTATGAGTCAGCCATTTAGCGTGCCGATGTGCAGTTAGCGACAGCAAAATGGCGCCTGGTTACTTACTGGGCTATGTTCCTCAATTAATTTTAATTTTAGTTTATTGCTGCCTGGTCGAAGGTTTAAATTTTTTATTCTATGAATTTATCTAAATACGGGGAGTATTTGTGTGACGTGACGCGCAATACATAGAAACCTACTACAGTATTTAAAGTAGTCTATGGGATAGTCCAAACTACAGGTCTATATTTTACTATTATTTTTTGATCTAGACCCGTTCAGACATTCTGGCATAATTTAAGTATCAAACATCCAAGCATCCGCGAATTCATAATTAAAAGCAAGATAGTAAATATAAATTAATTGTATGATAGTGAGTTTCCACCGTTGCACACACACTAAGTGAAAAGTAAATGATACTCGTATTTCCGACTTTTGATCAAAAGTCGTTTGATTAAAGCTTACGATTCATATTACGGTACAGTAGGACACGACTTCATTTCCGTCCAAATAAGCTGTCAAACTGGAGAAGTATCTCCGCGCTACAGAATACCGCGGCCGTAACAATCTCGTTTTGTGTTTCCGGCGTTGAGTTGGGTAGCCAGAGTTACTGGAGAGTTTTTATGCTGTCAGTGGAAAGACCAAAGGCTATTCCTGCTTTGTCTTTCATACTGACGGCACAGAAACTCTGTGTTTACAGGGTCGGCAGCACGACTGTGTGACTCTCCTGGTGTTGCACACGTCCATTGGCCACGGTAACCACTTTCTATCAATTGGGCCGTGTGTTTGTCTGTCACCGTACAATGTAAAAAAAATGCAACATTACTAAACTTGCTAACGTTGTCGAAGTAGATGTATTAGATCACAACACATGTAAAATTGCATCATCAAATGATTGAATTAGACTACTGATCACCCACGCGTCTAGTGATGTTAGACTCGAGACTAATGCAATACCTAACCCACGCAATCCTCAGACGAATTAGGACTTATTGTGTTGACACACTCACTTATAAGTTCTTCTGGAAAACAATGAGTGTGCACATGTGAGTTACCTTGTAGTCTATGTTACTGTACTTCAATGCTAGATTCGGCATTTATGATTAGAACATTGATAATAAAACAAATAGAGGCATCTTTCGTCATTTAGCAGTTGCAGGTGAGGTTGGCTTCTGCCTCATACACTCCATACTAATTGTGTAGATTAAAAGAAAACCATAGGAACAAACAGCCGTGACTGGTTGTACCTATGTGCAAAAAATGTGAAGATAGATTTGGCTTGCTTTTTCTCTACAGTATGTATTTTTTCAATTACCATGTTTTCCTTGCAAATTTCTGTGTCCTACGTGACTCCTTGTGTATAGCTTTCATTTACTTAACGTTATAACTTCGTGATATTCTTGTTATCGGTAAAGTGACTTCAAATAACGGTAAAGGCATTAGAAATGCTCACAGATGAAGTATACAAACAATATGACTCATTCATAACAACGAAATAAATTCAAAATTTGTTTTTATTCTAGACTTTAAAATAAATCCGTGTGATGATGAAAATCGTGTGAAAGATATCCAACGATATTGCTTTGTGAGTTGATCGTGCGAACGTGAATTAATGGGAAAGATACGAGTATATTACACGGATAGTACAACATGATGGTGTTCTCATAAACATGTTTGGTTTTGCTTTCTTTCTTAGTCTATCAACTGCAACTATACATTGTACCATACTATACATCGTATTATACAATATTGATATTTATTTTGGACAACCATTGGTCAAGTACAAGAATTTAAATACATACAAACACTTAGAATATCTTTTGGCAGGAGGGCCAGACCGAGAGGGATGGCCCTGGGTCAGCCGGGGTGCGAGGGATATGTCGCGTGACAACCGCACCTTCGGCTTAGCACTACGACCCACAGACGGCGTGCGACTTAGACGGTTCGAGTCCGACATAACCTCCGTCACCAGCCCCGGATTGTATTCGTGGGGATTACCCCCACGTAAAAAAATAAATACATTTTGGTTGTTTAACCTTTTAAGGCAGCCACTGCATGCTCAATTTGTTGGTCGAGTACAGCATCATTTGAAATAC
The DNA here is from genome assembly GCA_949126895.1 of Eilema caniola. Taxonomy (NCBI): domain Eukaryota; kingdom Metazoa; phylum Arthropoda; class Insecta; order Lepidoptera; family Erebidae; genus Eilema; species Eilema caniola. Next base: position 24,348,132 of record OX421466.1, read on the forward strand.
TAATTGAACCATTTTATGAACACCAAGATAGTAATTAAGTACAAACAGAGAAAACAAACCAGTAATCAATTTGTCACAATGAGCCAATTAGTCGCAATGTCAATTTTGACGCTGCATTTTACAATAGGTACCTAAATGGTAAATATATATAGCTCTGATAATAATCTATTCTATTCTAATCTATCTATTCTATTGCTTATTTAATTCTTCTCAAAATGAAGTTAATATTACCTTTTTACCTACCTATCGGTTCTTTTTTAAATATACACGTTTTCCTTGTGGGGTAGGCAGAGAAGGACTTTTATAAATCGATTTTTACGAGACATCCATCCTTACCTCTTGCCACAGAAATATCCTTCGTAAATTTTAATATGACTGAATAATGGGGTTTCCACAAAGGAATTCTTATTAATTTCCTCATTATGTTGTTTTCCAATAATTGTAATACATTTAGTCATCGTCTTTGTTATGTTACTGGAGTAGGTAAACTGAGATAGTTCAAAGTACCTAATTATAGATAGGTAAATACAAACGACAGAATGATAATGAGAAAAATTATCGAAAGATCAACGGTTAATAGTTTCACGTATTGGTGTTTCCAAGAAAACGAGTTATATGTATAAGCTAAATATGATAGTGCATTTTATAGTTTTATTAGCTTTTGATCGCGGCTCCGCCCGCGTGGATTTCGATTATCGCTATAATATCGGTTATCGTTATAAATTATAGCCTATGTGTTATTATGATGTATAAGCTATATTATTGTAAAGTTTCATTAAAATCCATTCTGTAGTTTTTACGTGAAAGAGTAACAAACTTCCATCTATCCATCCTTACAAATTTTCGCGTTTATAATAATAGGGGTTAAAGTATGACATTGCCGTTTCATTGTAATAGGTACTTCGAATTGACATAGAACCTTCATGGTTTGAGATTTTTGAGTGAAACTTTTTCCACATGGTACCTATGTAGTTCTTCATTTAAAAATGTGCAACATTCGATTATCGACTTTCAGTTGTTTTTTTTATTCAGCTTAGACAAGAAAGATGGATACTTCGAAAATTCGAGTGATTTTTGAATACGAGTTCCGACGCGGAACTAACGCGGCAGTAACAGCTCGCAATATCAATGTTGCGTTTGGAGAGGGGACTGCTAATGAACGCACCGTGCGATTTTGGTTTAAACGCTTTCGTGATGGAAACTTTGATTTGAAGAACGAACCACGAGGAAGGCCGTCCACACAGGTGAATAACAATGAATTGAAAGACATGGTGGAAGCCGATCCGAGCCAAACTACCCAGGAATTAGCTGCATGGTTTAACGTTACCTTACCAACAATATTGACTCATTTGCGTCAAATCAATAAAATAAAAAAATGTGAAAAATGGGTACCTCATGATTTGACTGATCTGCAGAAAGAAATGCGTGTTGAAACTTGTGTTGCCTTGTTGAATCGATACAGAAATGAAGGAATATTGGATCGAATTGTGACATGTGATGAAAAGTGGATTCTTTACGATAACCGTAAGCGAAAAATGCAATGGCTGACTCCAGGTGAAACGCCACAACAGTGTCCTAAAGCAAAGCTTACCAATAAAAAGGTAATGGTAACTGTTTGGTGGTCTCAGCATGGTGTTATTCACTATAGCTTTCTACGATCTGGTCAAGCAATAACGGCAGATGTCTACTGTGCCGAACTCCGAACAATGGTAGCAAAACTAGCAGTGAAACAGCCCCGACTCATGAATCGATCTTCACCATTATTGCTCCATGATAACGCGAGACCTCATACAGCACGAGAAACCGTTTTAACTCTACAGGAACTGCAATTAGAAACTATCCGTCACCCTCCGTATTCGCCAGACCTTGCTCCAACAGACTACCATTTTTTTCGTGATTTGGACAATTTTCTATTTGATAAAAAGTTTTCTTCTCAGGAGGCAGTACAAAATGCTTTCACACAGTTTGTCGAATCTAGATCACCAGAGTTCTATCGCAAAGGCATAAATGACCTTCCTACTAGATGGCAGCAATGTATAGATAATAATGGTAATTATTTTGATTAAATAAATACGTTAAATTAAAAAAAAAAACGAATTTCAATTTGTCAGTACAAATCGGCAATTTCATACTTTAACCCCTAATATTTAGTAGAATTACACAATAATATAGGTAACATTTTAGAAGATTTTAATCCAGTAGTAATAATAATTATCAACAGCAGCACAGCATGGCAAAAAAGTATAGTGTCTCTTCGATTCTCTTCGACCAAATGGCAGAAAGATCTAAGACCAAAATTACTTTTAGTAAGGGAGAGGGGAAAGGAAAAGAAGATGAAAAATTAATAAAAGAAGACAAAAACGCCAATCGTCTCTAAAGCACTCATAAACTGTACTAAATGAAACCACATCTAATTGAAGTCGAAATTAAGTGAGTGTAGTGTTTCGTTCCTTCTTCGGTCTTGTCGGCTCATCCTTGTTAAGAAGATATGGCTATACCACCATAACCATGGTTCAAAATCTTAACACTTTAGTAGAATGAAGTAATACAACCAAATTCTACAAGTCCACCGTATTTTGTGGAAAGATAGATTAAATAATATATTCTATAGTAATAATAACTGGTGAGTTTACGGATCGATCGATTCTAGTTTCATATTCTACGCTTAGATGTTATCTGTTAAGTAGTACGACTTGAGTTATGACATGTTTTTGGGGCAGCAGCGTAATCAAATCTCCAAACGTAATACCTATTATTTGATGTTGTCCAATATGTGTCACTTTCTCTCTTCCAATATTAAATAAGTCCCAGGCACTTTTACTGAAACTTACTTTTCAATAGTTATTTAACAAAAAAAAAACATCACTTATGAAAAATATAGTTTTTTTTTTTAATTGACACACGTAGGTCATATTTATCGATAGTCTCTATGGAGGAAAGTGTAGAAGTTAAAACAAATATAAATAATTTTATGATTACATTTCGATCTCAGGGCGTCCAGTAGTTCTTAGAAATAATATAGTAGTATCAAAATAGAAACTGCGGTTTGTGTTAACAAGTAACAGTTGAAAATAACTAGTCCGTGTGCTGGATTCTGAACATGTCCAATACCACTTGGAACGTACGAAAAGACAAGCATTGTTTTCTAAACAGAATGGCTTGGTTACATGCAGCTTTTACTCTGGGCTTGTTACCTTTCTACTCTAACCCTTTAGTGTCTTATGTGAACTCTATAAGGGTTATAATGCAATAGCATCGTAATCAGCCATCTGTGGGATATTAAATTGTTTGAACGACACCTAAAGATGGCCTATTTTTAATCGGGGGCAAACTTTGAAATACTGCCAAAAATAACTTGGCGTGCGTACATTGTTATTGATCGAGTTTTTTTATAACGAACTGACCTAATAAGCTGTTTTTTTTTAACTTATAAGTCAATATGACTGTCATAAAGCGACTTTCAGCATTTACTTTTAGATCTACTCGCAAATTAATTATGGCCCGCGAATTTTGGGGCTTAATCATAATCTACCTCACCCTCGGTCAGTGCTGACGGACGGATGAGGTTCTGCTGCATGACGGTACCAGTTGCTCCCATTGGCCCATGAATGCAACGAGGAATAATTGATGATGGTTGTGACCATAATTATCTTAGTGTAAATTAACGAAATTAAAAAAAAACTAAAAGAATCAAGCGCGATCCGCCTTAGTGATTTGCTAAAAAAAAGGTTATACCTATAGCGCAATAGATTATCGTTAACCCAATTATATCTTAGAACAGAACTAAATTGATTAGCTAAGCCTGTTGTAACCGGCCGCAAACAAGTTACGTTTATAATATACAAGAAGGTTTTATTCGTTTACGGTAGACTTATTTCTTAATAGGCTCGATCTGTGATCGTTAGACGGACTTTCTTTTATTGTTCGTTGTTTCCCAATTTGAAATAGAACTTAACTAAAGACACTGACCTGTATAACTAGGTGGACTGGCTATTCCATAGAAATGACAGCTTACTTTTTGTTCGTTGTTAATAGCCATATTGTTAATTTGATATATAAGGCCCATCGTTTATATTAAATTATCGTTATCAAGACAATTATTGTCCATCATTAGTATTAGTTCCAAGAACACTTACTACTGCGTGCCGCAACTATCAGCGCCAAAATGACGATTTTCAATTGGACACAAAATATGGGTACCGATCACCAGTCCAGCGAGTACTAAGTAGTGAACGATGGTCAATCAAAATAAAACGTCAAATACAGAGGGACTATTTGCATCTAACAATTATAGACATCTCCCACCAGAGGTCTCACCGAAACCACTCCAATTAGTAACTGAATACGTATTAAAAACAAAACGGTGGTTGCAATGGTTACAAATCACGCATATCTTAGAACTGGAAGCTGAGATATTCAATATCTCTGTCACTACATAGTATAAAACAAAGCCGCTTTCTTTATCCCTTTGCTTGGTTAAATCTTTAAAACTACGCAATGGATTTTGATGCGGTTTTTTTTTAATAGATACAGTGATTCAAAAGGAAGGTTAATATGTATAATACATGTCTAATATAGTAGAGGATGCAGCGGGGACGGGATCTGACGCCAACAGATGGAAAAGATATTGGCGGTACGAAGTTCGCTGGATCAACTAGTCATAGAATAAATTAACCGTACATTTTTTTTTACGTGCGTGTTATCCCCACGGACCGACGAATACCGACTAAACCGCACGCCGTCTCTGGGTCGTAGTGCTAGGCCGAAGGTGAGGTTGTCATGCGACATATCCCTGGGTGACGGGCGGCTCCTCCCGTCACCCTCAGACCCGCGCTCATGGGGGGGCGGAGGTCAGTTTGCGCCCTCCGACGCCCGAGCCGCCTTCGAGCGCGTGCAGCGATGTCAGCGAGAAATTAACCGTACAGATAGCTGACTTCATAAAGCGATCGAATATATCATATCTCTCAGACTTAGCATTTATTCCGTGCCTTAGCAAAGCTAGCAACTGGCAAGGCAATATAAGTAAGTTGATCGCCTTCTAAGGATATGAATCTTATGCCAGAATGTAAGTTTTCCTGAAACCAGTCTTCAGTGATTTTATTCTGTAGAGTTACAGAGCCACCTTTATATTATTTTATGTTGGGAGCTCGCTTTTGACCATCAGCACGCAAATGCGGTAGAAGCCTATGCCGTTCATGATCAGGCAATCGCCGCTGATAGCGCCAATAGCTAACTTACGAAATTTTGATAATTTCGACCAACATTCGAGATCGTACTTGTGTATACTAAAGAATACCTCTACTTCACAGCCTACGTTTAATATGTCTGGTATGAATTTGGTGGGACCAGCCCCCAGCATCAATGGGCATAGTTCCAAGTTTTCCGACTAGTAAAAACAATGAAATTTCTAATACATATTACACATAACAAAACAATTACGCTTTCACTAGAATCTGATAGAAATCTTCGTCATTGAAAGTTAAAATTATAGAATGTGACATGGTTCCCAAAGGCATACCGATATCTAGACACATGCTTTCATGTGAAAATAAGACCCATAGATTACATACCAACAAGTACAACTTTCTTGTGTTTTTGTGTTTTCTGTACATGTTGGGTCTATACCTACCTACCTACCGGCGCGAACCGCGGGACGATGCCTCCCGCCCCATACCGGGGCAAGTCGGGGATCACGCGGTCCCCCCTCCCGAGGAGAGCCAGAACGAGAGGAATTGCCCTGGGTCAGCCGGGGTGCGAGGGATATGTCGCGAGACAACGTCACCTTCGCACAACGACCCACAGCCGGCGTGCGGTTTAGTCGGTTCGATTCCGACATAACCTCCCCCTCCGGCAATGGAGGAGGGGGGGGGGGGGTATCCGTGAAGATTTCCCGCACATAAAAACCTACCTACCTATTACTTATATCCCGGACGAGACCATGGCCAGTTGGGGCATAGAAGCAAGGAAACTGCTCGCTGACCGAATAAGAGAAAAAACTGGAGACTCTCGCTCCGTATCGTACTTGGTTTTAGCGCAGAAATGCGACCAGTGTTTTAGGCTCCTTTACACCAGACACGACCCGAGGCGGGTTATTTACATGACTAAAGTTTGGCTGGCTACTTGACATTTATGAAACAATTATTTATAAATAAAATTCTTAGAAACTGCTTCTCTAATAAAATAACATAAAACGTAATTTAGAAAGTTACATAAATAATTATTATCAGTACATTGAAGTACCTACCGTTATTTAAGTAAAGTTATCGTACTTTTGTACTTTCAGTAATAAAATTAAAATAGACATCGAAATAGTACTAATGCTTTTAAATACATAAAAGAAATATATTAGGACACATTCCTATTTAAAATGTCCCAATGATCAAAATATTTTATTTAAGTATGAAATAAACTAATTTGGAACGGATATATCAACCGTTAAATACATCAAGGATGATAACGGCCAACTACTCACGTCCGACCGGGATATCCGAGAAAGGTGGAAGGAGTACTATTCCTACTTGCTTAATGAAACATTTCCCAATAAAAGCACCTCAGAACCAGGCCCAATAACTGCCGGCCCGATTCCTTGTATAGCTCCAGAAGAAGTACGAGTAGCTATTGCAGCGATGGCAAACAACAAAGCGTTGGGACCGGATAATATACCAGCCGAGCTATGGAAGAAACTGGGAGTGGATGGAGTGGTGTTTCTGACCAATCTATTCAATAGAATTCTGACCGACGGGATACCAACGGAATGGAGGAGAAGTCATCTTGTACCTTTTTACAAGAACAAAGGAGATGTTAGACTCTGTGGCAATTACAGAGCCATTAAACTTATATCTCACACGCTAAAAATTTGGGAGCGTATTATAAATCGGAGACTCCTCCAACTCACGGAAGTTACAGAAAATCAGTGCGGTTTTGTAGCCGGAAAATCAACAACAGACGCTATCCACACGATCAGAATCCTAATGGAAAAGTTCAGGAGCAATAATGCGGACCTACACATGGTCTTTTTAGACCTAGAAAAAGCTTTCGACCGCGTTCCTAGGAACTTAATCTGGGAGGCCATGCGGGCTCACCATGTCCCAGAATGTTACATCGCTATTGTTAGAGACATGTACACGGATGTTACAACCAAAGTGCGCTGCCCAGCCGGAGTGAGCGACGAGTTCGAAGTGCAGGTTGGAGTCCACCAGGGTTCCGCATTAAGCCCGCTTCTCTTCAATCTTGTAATGAACCATCTCACAGCCAAGCTCCAGCTACCCCCTCCTTGGAACCTCCTCTATGCTGATGATGTAGTGCTTATCAGTGAGAGTGCAGACAGCTTGCAAGAAATGCTCGATCGGTGGAGAGTAACGTTAGAAGACGCAGGCTTGCGGATCAGTAGGCAAAAAACTGAATACTTACGATGCAAGTTCAGCGGTAGCCACACACCCAACACCATCCACTTAGAAAACACTCCGCTTAAACAGGTAGAAAGCTTTAAATACCTCGGGTCAATGATATCCAGTGACGGGACCATAGACGCAGATGTTACCCATCGCGTAAACACAGGAGGGATGAAATGGAGGGAATTGTCTGGTGTTCTGTGCGATAAAAGAATGCCGGTGCACATAAAAGGCAAGGTATACAAGACAGCAGTCCGTCCGGCAATGATGTACGGTGCTGAGTGCTGGCCTCTTAAAAAGCAACAGGAAGACAAACTTCATACCGCTGAGATGAGAATGTTGCGCTGGGCTGGCGGGGTGACACTGTTAGACCGTATACGTAACACCCACATACGGGGCAGCTTTAGGGTAAAACCTATCCCTGAAAAGGTCACGGAAAGCCGACTACGATGGTACGGGCATGTCATGCGTCGATCACCTGACCACATGACAAGAAGAGTGTTAGACATGAGCTCACCACCTAAGAGGCGAGGAAGACCCCGACAAACATGGATGGGCACAGTCAATAAGGACTTGAAGAAGACGCAAATACCACCTGAGACGACCCGGGACCGAGTGTCCTGGCGAAGATTAACTAGGAGAGCCGACCCCAAATAATGGGATTAAGGCCAGGAATAGAGAGAGAGAGAGAGGAACGGATTCTACCGCGTTTTACTTGACCTAAGCAGTAGTTAGGGCATAAAAAGCGCTATATTAATAAATAAATATGTACATGCATTATAAAATGTACTGTTAGGTTCGTCTTTTAAACAGAGGCAGTTGTCGCGGACATTGGTCTGTGGTAGGTATACTATAGATACAACGTGGAATAAATCAGGTACGAACTAGTTCTAAAAGGCTTGTATCCAGATGTTATCAATGCTTGCTGAGCTTCAGAACAGTTAGAAAAAAAGCAATCCGGTTCCAAGTTACAACCGTATGCATACACAAAACAGAGGGCCGGCTGGACTTAGCCACAGTATAAGTATAAAATCATCTGCACAGATTAAAATAATCAAAAGAGAAAGCTTGTAAAAAAAGCATTATTCAGATAGTTTGTGTACAATTTTTAATTGTATTTAAAGTTTATCTACCTGGGTATCATCATTTTGTTTGTAGTAGTTCTAACGTGCTTAGATGTGCAGTATCGAAGCAAAGAATATTAACATTTTATTTCGTATTTTCGTAAAGGAGTTGTTGTCTGACTACCTGCCGAAGAAAAAGAAACGGAGGTCAACGCAAAGCGAACAAAACGGTGATTGAATTCGAAGTTTGAATTGTTATTTTTTTTTTTCAACTTGAACATAAAACGGGCGCAGGTAGACACAACTAAACTAAAGATCGGAAGATCGGAGGCGCAGGTAGACACAACTAAACTAAAGATCGGAAGATCGGAAGATCGGAGCCTAAGGCATAATGTTATTTCGATGTAAAAAAATGAATGAATGAATGTACTAAATTTGTCTTGTTAGTGAAATGGCACAATGATGTGTGTGCCTAGTATGACTAGTTGAGTTTACTACTCGTTAGTGACACGTGAATAACTACACGTGTATAGTTCGGGTAGTACCTAAGGGTCAGTCCCTCTACATCCCACCAACTTTGCCCCCGTTTAGGGAAATTGGGAATTCATTTTCAAAATCTCTCTAACTCCTTACAGGGGTCAATAAGCAATTCCATTATCCATTGACAATTCACCAAGTCCCCCATTTAAGTACACATAGCATTTTAGTGGTTACTTCGGTAAAACTTAGAGGAATCATCGGGTACAAAACAGCCGGCGGCATGTGCTCACAAATCACACTAACATCTTAGGTTGGATGCCGTGGTTGGATGTCACCAATGAAAATAAGTTGCACACGCTCTGGATTATTATATATGCAATGCAAATATGGTATATGCAAAATTTGTTAACCCAGTTCATTTTAATTGTCTGTACTTCCTAATCGTGGATGAAATGCGCTCATAGTCCATTCACCTGTCAGCAAATCAAAGATTACTTATAGATGTTACAATTTTAGATACATGTGGAGTTAAAGTCGAAAAGAAGACTTGACCTCCGAGGTGAAAGCCTCAATACAACCATGACTCAACTGTTATATGATCATGATCAAAATGTCATTCCAAAAGAACTTATTTATTCATATTTAAAACCACCAATTCACTGCGTTCCAAATTCAAAAGCCATTTCCCCCTAGTAAATAATTTTGGCGGATCATTCATGGCTCCTTTAAAACGTTTAACGGGCGCTTCATTGGCGAAACTAGATAGAAATAGGTAGGCAATTGACTCGTACGTGAGCTAATATTAGCCACGAGCAGACTCACCACGTGAATCTGATCGCCCGCTCACCATCGTGGCGACGTTGTTGTTCATTTTCTACTAATTTAAATAAAAACTATAAACACCTTGCCGTTGACTGCGGTCCCGCGCGCGTGGATGTCGTTTATCGCAACTAAACATGCCTATGTAGTTTCTTAAGATCTAATCTATATCTCTACGAATTTTCATCAAAATCGGTTAAGTAGTTTAGACGTGAAGGCCTAACAGACAGAGTTACTGGATTTATAATTTACTATGGATATCCTGATTTGCTTTTGCCAGATTACTGTCCATAAGCTCCATCATGGCCTGGAAGAAATCGCTTCCACGGATAAGTTCGCCCATAGTACATTCAACTGCTAAAGTACTTTTCTAATTTATGCTCAGTAAATAAAGAGCTTATGTATCTAATATTAGCCAACCACGTGAATCCGATCACCACGATTTTTTTTTGAATATTGGTGTCACGATGGGATCATTAAATCTCCTACTTTCTTAATAAAACTTTGGGTAGTGAGCAAATTCATTAGTAAAATACCAAAAGATGCTTCTGGTCTAATCCTATAGTTGTAAAAACAACACCTTTCAAGATACTTTAGTTTTAGCGACGCGTTGTACGTGTACCCCGTCCCCGTCGAAGTAGGGTCATGGTTCACGGTGTATAGGGGTTAAAGGTCAAGGTGCGAGACAATTATAGCATGAGACTGTTCTTATGCCGATATTTGATACATCCGTGTAAAGTGTCAGTTCCACTAAAAAAAATTGAAATGTATTTTTATGTGTCAAAATACGATGCTATACCCGATACTCAGACAAAGAAAAATTGTTAGTATTTCTACCAGAAGTTTCACTGTGGGAGTGTAGGATTAAATTTAAATCTTAGAAGCTACGCTTTAAAAACCAATTTAGCTAAACTCCTCAATTAAAATTGTGTGTGTGCCGTATCACTACTTGTGAGATCTTCTGACCCAAGGTTATCAAGTTGCTCGTTGCAATTCGACTAAGTTTTGACTTCGATAAATAATGAATTAGTATTTTCTATGTTTTGTTATACAGCAAAATTTTTAATTGACAAAAATGCTCGAAACGTCGAGCTAAGCCAACAGTGCAAACTAAAAGTGGACTCGAATCGGCTTCAACCGCACGGTGTTCCTTAATGTATTGACTAAAAACTTGGTACGGTCAGGTAGGATATCCCTGGCACAAACTGACTGGTCTGAAACGTCTAAATATAACTCCTTAGTTTTGTTTTTTTTCTAATCTAATTTGAGATTAACAAGCTATGCCTAGACTGATGTTTTTTTGTCTTGTAGAATCATCCAGTCAAAGACTGTCATACTAGTTTAAGTTTATAACAAATAATTGATACTAAGAAATAAATAATAACATACCAGTAGGAATTTATTAAGAATTTTTAAAAATCCAAACGATCGACATTCACATGTGCGTCTAAAACCATCTGCATGTTATTTCTTACGCAATTACGTCAGAAAGAAGACTTCAATTACTCGATATAACTGGTTTAATATATTTTCTCTGTTCTCATAACAATTTGGGATGAGAACTTTTTTCAGGATGAAATTATTCGTACACAGAACGTTTCTATATTACGTTTAATTTCTACCATAATACTACGCCCTTATTGCGTGAGCCTAAAACCAGGTACCTAGAACGGGAAATATTTACTAATGTCATCTTTTAGATCATGTTATATTATAAACATAATCTGAAATGTATTAGAATTATGTCAGTAATTTAAATTTGGATGATATAATTGTCCCTATGGGTCCCTAAATTAAAGTAGGTATAATTAGCGTATGCCTTTCATGGTAAAATAACTAGGGTCGGTTCGGTATGGTCAGTTTAATGTTCGGATAAGTAGGTAAATCTCAATATTAGGCGTACTTAGTCTTCTATACCGACCAGTGCAGTTACACACATGCATATATTTGTATATTATTTGCATATGTTTGCATATTTACCTATATTTATTAGTTTTTGTTTAACTAATTTGAATAACTCACCTTTTTGAGTCATTCGACAACATAATCTATAATATATTCTGAAACTGCAAATATTATATATACATGAAGATATTTAGTGACTTACCATCTGAACAATGAAGGCAGAAAGCCATATTATAATATTTCCCATAACTATTTACAATAGTAAATAGGTTGTGAAGTCAAAATAGTGAACAATAATAGTATTAATAATTAATACATGTATACTTAAGTATAGGTTTTCCCACCACACACCATAGTCACTGGTTGCAGTCTATCTTACCCATAGAACTATAATAAGATCTTACCCATAGTTTGTAAATTATTAACAAATCTGTACTTGTATATTCGTCTTTTCTTATATTTACATCGCTGCTCTAAAGCCGGCTCATTCGGTCGCCATGATTCCTTCTGACCTTGACCCCATTGATTAGGTCAGAGATAGTTGACAAATGTGATTCAGCTATTTAATTCGAAACATTAACAACCAACAATATGTATAAGTCAAGTCTGTTCAAAATTCAGTCTGGATCTAATCCCAATCTCTCAAATGTCAAAAACGATCACGATTTCAATAAAAACAAGCTGACCCGGCGAACTTCGTACCGCCAATATTTTTCCGCCCGCGTGGCTTCAGATCCCGTTCCCGCTGCACCCTCTACTATATTAAACATGTATTTATACATATAAACCTTCCTCTTGAATCACTTTATCTATTTAAAAAACCGCATCAAAATCCGTTGCGTAGTTTTAAGGATTTAAGCATACAAAGGGATATAGGGACAGAGGAAGCGACTTTGTTTTATACTATGTAGTGATTGTGGAGAATATCCTTTTTGACAATGGATCGAAACTGAATTTTAAAAACTTATTTTTATTACAAAAACTACTTTTGAAGTCGAATTACGATAGGTATATTCGAGATATTGTATTGATAATTCAATTACATAAGTAACTCTTTTTTTTACACATTGACGTAATCGAATAAAAATTTAATCAAAACAATATTGACATAATGTTTTGCAAACAAGAAACACTTTGTAGGTTATTTATTACGTAACCAAAAGTTTTTTGTTAAGTAATATTTAAAACAAGAGTTTATACCGTTATCATTACGACTGCAAAATATTTTATTTTTTAGTAAGTTTATCAACTCAGATAACCTTTTTAAAGATCCATTTTCTCGGTATCGCTAATGATCATCATAATCATCACCTACCTGCCCTTGTTCCAATTCTTTGGGGTCGGCGAAACATGTCATTTCCTCCGTGCATTCCTGTCAGATGTCATTTCCTCAGTCACTCCCTTATACCTATACGCAATCCATCCATCTTACCTTGGGCCTACCTACCCTTATTATCATCCTTGAGTCAATCCGCTGTCTGTCTTGTACTTCTACACTTCGCACGGTCATGTGCAATCTGAAGATATGATGCTGTCGCTTATAAACGATCATTAAAAATTAGGATAAGTCGCCTAGCCACAGAACAGAAAAATGTTCGATGTGTGAATGAGAATGAAGTCTGTATTACTTCTTAACATCGTAATTTATGACGTCACATTTACCTATTTAGATAACATTATCTATCTCATTTTAATAATATTATTGCGTACCGCCATTTTTGTTCTTTTTGTCTTGATTTTTTTGATTTATAAGAACTGACTACCCACTCATCATCGAAACCCATCCGCGTTCACTTCCGCATTCATTTGCACTTTTGCCCTAAATACATACATACATACGTCTTTTTCAACAATAGCTCACCATCAGTTTCTATCTTTCCACATTTCACGCGGTTCCTCTACTGTTATTCAATTGCCGATTTCGTGAGCTTCTGCTTGTCTCTTTTAGGTTTCCATACCCATAGAGTAAAAACTGACCCTTATTACTATAAGGCTCTGGTCCTGTCTGTCACCGGAACATATATCATGAACCGTGATAGCTAGACAGTTGAAATTTTCACATATGATGTATTTCTGTTGCTGCTAGAACAAAAAATACTAAACAGAAAAAATGTAATGGTACGGAATCCGTCGTGCTCAAATCCGACGTGCTCAAATCCGACTCGTTATTGACCGGGTTTATTTCGATACATCATTCATTTGTTCAGCGTACCTATGTTCTTGTGGCTTTACTCGGCGAATTGGCGGAGGTTCTGCAAAGTTAATTCCAGCCTGCCTGCACACCTACATGTGCCTTATGTGCGTTGGGTGTTACATACCCTCAGTATCAATAGTTCAAATCCAGGCGTTTAAATCTAATCCACAAAACCCTATTTATTTAAATGATTGTTCTGAATTTAAAATTGATTTTCTTTTATTTTTCAGCTTCTGGGCCTAGCCATGATAGGCATTGGCGTCGCATTCCAGTTGAACTGGACAGTCATCAAGGATGAGCTGAAGACCCACCTGACTGTCGCCCCATGGGTGTTTATCATTATCGGAGCCATTATGTTCGTGATAGCCTTCTTCGGTTGCTGCGGAGCGATACGGGAGAGCCACTGCATGGTTGTCACGGTATGGAAATATTATAATACTTAGATACACCATGTGTTGACGGAGAAAGAATACAAGTATCGCTACCCCATTTCATCCGTGGGGTGTCGTAAGAGGCGACTCCTAAGACCCCCGACTCCTAGGTGAAATCTTCGTAGGAACGCTACCTTGAAGACAAGATACACAGATGTAATGGGAGGGAAGATAGTGTACGGTCGCAATTGGTATTAGCTTAATCTTAGCACATTCCAAGTAACCGACCATTAATTCCCTTTATCCAAAAATATTGGATACTTTTTACAATTCTTGTCTGTTTGTTCGCGATGGACGCTAAAACTGTTGAACGTATTTTGATCAAGATTTTTTATATTAAAAGTCTTGGTCGTACTTAAATCCACCGTAATTTTTTATTGCAATTCGTTGAGTAGAACCAGAGATATGACTAAAACTATTAATGGCGTCTCAGCGTCAACGAGTCAGCATTATTATCGAAGCAAAAGTGAGGACATTTTAATGTCTTAACGTTTAGTAGGCCACTTTAGCACGATGTAATTGGTCGACCGACCAATTATTTCATGACGAAATTTCGTACTTTGAGACGTGACAAATTAAAGACAAAAATAGAGCAAAGCTTAGCTATCGTTTAACTCTGTGTACTTACATCTTGTGGATGCTGGTTTCAATTACGTTCCATTCACCATGCACGTGGTCATGTCACACAAAGGAATTTAGTAGCCTAGTGATTTGCAATGGAGAGTAATTTAGCTAGAGGGGTTAGCTAAGCTAACACACTTTTCTGGTTTTAACCAGTAGCGTCGATGTTGTGTACTAGCCTGAGAAGGTACTGTAGTTACCGACTAAATTGTGAATTGAGTTTTTTTATAAATATTGAGGGAGATCAGACGGCAGTCGCTCCTGGAAAAGCTAATATACTTATGAAAAATAATAAGCAGACGCCAGGCTTCAAGATGTAAATCTTTGGAGGCAACTGGATAATCTCTACGAGGATGACGTTGTGGAGACCTCAGAATATGTGCGCTCCGATTGACAAATGCCTAATACCTTGCCTTGTCACAACAGTTATGAAAAGTACATTATTCGTTGAATGTCTCAATGGAACTCAACATCCGCTTCAATTGCGTAACAATGAACCCAAACCATCTGTTGTATAGAAATGTCTTTTCATACTTTTGCGTGTTGTTGTACGAGCAAACTTGGAGTTATGGAATTTATTCTATTGTTTACGACACCTTGACAACGTATGTTATTATTTACTGGCATATAACTTGACCCCAAGTCGTAAGAGAAACGAGGCCCTGACGCGCGCGGATTGGTTTGATATAATCTACGATTGGTGGATCTGGATGGAGCTCTTCCGCTATCCTCAAAAAACTCTAAAAAAACGTACTGCGCATGAAGAGTACATTTGGCGACGTGGTTGTGGTCCAAATATATGCCGGTTACTACACGGTATTATAATAGTAGTAATCCACGGGTGAAAATGGTGTAAGCGACATTGAGTTTTCCAAAAAAACTCCCAACAGGTATGGTTAATATTTGAGAAAGAAGTGATCTTCGCGTTTCGAGTAGATGCAGATCAGATCGCGGTCGCTTCTCTATCTCTATCTGTCAAACTCACAGTTAGATTGGAAAAACCGGGCCTAGTCTCCGAAGTGACAGCTTTCGATGCGACAGGGAGTAGCGCAAAGATGATTAGGATGGGAGTGACCACCATCTGACCTCTTAACTAAGCCTTGCAGGTGAGGTTGACATGAACCCAAAGCTCTTGATACGGCTCTGATCAATACATATTTCAACAGAAATCCTTCAATTTAATTTTTTTTTTAATTTACAGTATGCCATATTCCTGCTCGTGATCATCATTGTGCAAGTGGTGATCGGCGTTCTGCTGTTCGCATACGGAGAAACCATCAGGGAAGGGCTGGTCAAGTCGGTGAAGACGGTCTTCGACAAGCGCTCCAGCGCCGAGGTTGACAAGGCTACTGAGTCTGTCATAAACAATCTTCAACAACAGGTAATCTTTGTAATGATAGGTATGAGGGAGCTCTGCCCTTTACTTGTGTTAGGCCTTGCTTCTTCCCTTTATTATTCTAGCTCAATGGAAAGTACCCTAAAATCGAAACTTCTGATTTAACGCGATCAAAGTATATTGCCGTTAACGTAGCACAAGTTCGCATCTCAATTCAGTTTTGTAGGGAACCCTTAGTGGGCGAGCCTGACTCTCACTTGATGGAGTTTTATAGAATGTCTCAAAATATTAGATACGTTTTTATGACTTTTGACCCCGAATAAACAAAAACCAGGATCAATGAGGACTTTTCATATTTAATGTATGATGGTGTTTTGAACAACCCTACCAACTTTGAGCCGGGTGTGATTTATTGCATTCTCACTCCTATATCTTGGTTTAAATTGCCAGACTATCGGTTAACTGTTGTATAATGTCGTTCGAACTCTTTTTCTTCGAATCTTCAATGTCACATGCACTCTTTTACCTTTCAAACGATAAGTAGTCGAGTCCAGTGTATAATTTTGTTTCACAGTTCGAATGCTGCGGTTTCAAAAATGCTCAGTACTACGGTGTCTCCTCGGTCTTATCCCTGCCCGACTCGTGCTGCACAGCTACCGGCGCCTTCGGCAACCTCATCGGAGGCAAGTGCACCCTGGAAGCTGCCAACCCTGGCTGCGAAGGAAAGATCTCAGACTTCTATGACAAATGGAATAAGCCTATTGCTGGTGCTGCCATCGGTATCGCTTGTATTGAGGTAAATACTCCTAATATACTGTTGTTTTCAAATTTTATTGGGGTACTAGCTGATGCCCCGCGGCTTTTTCTTGTTGTCTGTGCTTGTTGCCGGGTCGGCATAACAGATATGCCGATCGAAAATTTTCACTGCGTAAGAACCATCTTCGCAAGGAATATTCTAAAAAAATAATTAGCGAAATCGGTTCAGCTATTCTGAAGATTTGCGCTTAGCAACACATTCAGTGGTTCATTTTGATATTAAATATATTTGGGGAAAATAGTTGATATTGGCTTTTCGGGGCTGCTAGATAGAAGTCCTGTATGAAAAATTTACCAAACTGATTTCGTTACCCCTGAAACGCATTCAGTCTGATACTGACTAAACAACAACCAAGCAAGTTAGCACATTGCAAGCCTGGGCCGTTTTGTAGTTAGCATTGATGTATATTGTTACTATAGTCATCACAAAAGGTCCGTTATGACATTTGCCTTTCTGAAGTAATTAGTGATGTAACCAAACGACTTTGAACTCGATACTCACGATAAAACGTTTTAAGCTTGCATGAGTACTTACTCGATTTGAATATGTATTATAAAGTGCTTTGGATTAAAGTTCTTAATAGAAAAATTAACTTGAACTTTGATGTTTTAAATATTTTGAAATGATGCAATGTTACGAAAGCTAAATTTGCTTTCATGTAATATTTTTGTTTCAATAACATTGTCACTTATTTCATTTCCAATGATGTTGTCAAAGTTGACCTCGCAGTTGCCTTTATTTACGGCTTTAAACTCCAAGCTCATAATTTTCAGTAAAGATACATTGTACACCTGGTGAACTTTAATAATTAATTGATCTAAACAGTAATATTTGAATAAATAAAACCGGACACGTGCAAGCCAATTTAAAGAAAAATAACTTGATCAATTATTTTTTCCGTAACCGATTTTTTATAGTCTGTGGATATACTGAAATCGTTATGCATAGCACTTGGCCGAGTGAGCGGTACCTGTCAATGAAAAATTTAAATACCTTTAGAACATTTCGATCAGTAAAAAAGAGAACTTCATGGTCGCGAACTGTCAAAACGGACCTATTATTTTGTGGAGACTGTAAAGTAATAATCAATTGGTTAATCTCACTGGTAGTTAGACTAAAAACTGTACCCACCAATCATAACTGAACCTCTAGACAAGAAGTGGCAATACGTTTGTAGAATAGAATAGATTGATCAATGTATGGAATTGGCATAGGTACGTTGATGACGGTCATAAACGTCATAACTCCAAAATACGTGTCAATCGCATACATTTACGATTCTAATTCTACAATTGCCAATTGTCTAGAAACGCATAAGAACGGTTTGTTGAGTGCGAGAGTCACGTTCTAGTGATCAGTTGACTCTTATTTTTCCTCCATGATAGATCTAAACATTACAATTATAATTGCAACGTGTCCTTAGCTGATACTTATTATAAAAAATTGTAAAAAGAATATTATCAATTTAAATAATCATTTAATTTTATATTACAAGGATTAGTCGGATAATTTTTAAAAATTACCATCGTATTAAATATCTTTCCGTGAATTCACACAAATTATGTACATAATAATTTAGTTAATTATAAATTGTGATTCAAAACAGGTTAGGTATCGTTTCGAAATACGGGCCTTAGAGATCTAAATTTAAAATGACATTGTTGTTTGTAGGGATAACTACGCTATGACGGTAACGAATGCTTCTTTTTACCTCTTAAGTTCCACCTCCGTTCGAAAATAATGAAGTTACCAGTGTAAAAAATGTACTAAAATGGTATTTTTTCTGTTACAGGTGGTCGGCGCTCTGTTCGCGCTGTGTCTCGCAAATTCCATAAGAAATATGGACAGAAGGTCTCGCTACTAATATTTTGTTTATAAAACTGGTACCTATGAACACAATTTATTTTTTGGTTCTCTTTTGTTGACTAATTTACGAGTGAACTGCTCACTGCATGGCTGACTGATTTGAGTTTTTCGAGGGGCATTATGCACAAATGCTACTTACGGCGTCGGCACATTACTACTATTTTATTATTTAATTACCTATTACATATTAATAAATAATTTAATTTAATCAAATAATATTGGTGTGTCTGAAATTCATAATTAACAAACGCTATAAGTAGCATATAAATACTTTTCGAATCCCACTTGAGATCTAATTGTTTGATTTAATGTATGTCCAATATTTCATAAAATTTTAATATATTCCTCGTATAAATTTATTATTGCTTAATTGTATCAAGTGGTGTTCGCGATAAGGTTATAAATGTACTCTAAACTAATACGCTTTTGTCAAATTACACAACGTGGGCTTGTAACACAAAATATAACATTACTGGTTAGGTAAAATTCTATATTCACATTAAGAGCTATTATCAATAACTATTATGGACAATAGTTATGATTAAATCCAATAGGTTTTGGTATCAGATACTATGGTATGAACATATAACAGTTAAATAACTGGATATTAAATTAAATTTTATAGTAAGCTGTTGCTATAAAAGCCTGAATTTGATTCTATATGGTGTTTTCCTATAATAATAATACAATAATATATAATGTCTAATATATAAATAAATAGAATGGTTACGCGATCGTATTGTTGTAAGCTCGCTTAAGGTTCATGCGATATGATTTCGACTTTTCGAAGTTAACTCGAGGTAACTGAGCGAGTAACATTTTTATATAGCCCATCACTAATTCGCGCGATTTGTACTTGGATAACGCCATGTGGAATAAAATATTTATAAATATACATCTACGGACGTTATATTAAACATAAATGGTACAAAAAAGTATACATACACAATCTTTGCTTATGATTAGGTAAATAGGCGAGTTAAATTGTGACAAAACCTAATTATTGTAATGTTTGTTCGGCTTTATGAATGTGTATGTATGTTTATTAGATACCTAACGTTTATATTTTGGGTAACGCTTCACTAACATTATCGTGCGCTATTAACATTAAGCTACTATCGCATCCCCAGGGAACTGAAGGTGTAAGTTGAAAATGTTAACTTTACAGAAAAGCAAAAAATCTGTTTAACCCAGGTGTAATTCTACTTTGACGAAATGCTTTTTTTGGTATACATACTTAATTTTACGTTAGAATATTTACGAAAAAAATTACCGTATGTATCTTTAATTGTACAATTCAAAACTGCAACAAAAAAAAAACTTATTACTGCTTTTCCTTGGGAATGCGATGTATAACTACTAATATGTATAATAACGAATATAACATACATTCTTGTTACTGGTACTGGGACATAACGTGCCTCTAATCACAGTCGTAGTGTGTAGTTCGGTTGATTTCAATTGGTCGTTCAATCGAAGATGAGTCGTAACACAAACGCGCGTGATCAAACACGTTCACGTTACGATAAGGAAGGCCCAGTTGTACACAAAAGTCAGCCATATTGGAGAAATAATATGTACGTTACACATTAAATGGGTACAAAATGTTAAAGAATGTCATTAATCTTTTTTAATAATATTGTCAGATATTTAATAAACGTTTTATAAGTTAGGACCACAAGTAACTACTTTTATAAAGCCATTATATTACGAATTTTCTCATATTACTTATTATATATTTCTCATAGCCATTTACTGATCGTATAATCTCTTTTAGATAATAAACATTTAATATTTATTGCTTCGAATTAAGAATCTCCACTTATTTTTATAACATTTAGAATCTTGCTAATGTGATACTATAACGAAACTTGCGTAGAAATTTTAGGTACATAAGAAAAATAAATTCGAAAATTATATGAACGTAATTTATTTTCGTATTCATTTTAATTTTGATTATTATTCAATATAAAATTAAAATTGATGTTTAAATAGATATTTTATAAGATATATACGATGGTGCACAGATTGTAATGTTAAAAGAACATTCGAAATTATTCGTGCCAAATGATTGAATTAATACAAAGTGCTTGTGGAATTTGTTTTTTCTCAATGAAAGAATTCTCAAGATGAAAACGTGGTGCCTTGCACTGATTGATTTGATAGAATTTTGTAATCAATAAAGAATGTGTGTATGTAATTATTGTTGTTTCTTTAAATAACACCTCTAGGTATAAAGGTTGATGCACACTGCACCGACTTAAATCGACAGCGAATCACTTGTGACGTCACAATCAGCGTTTGGATGTGAATAGCAGCGATTTATTGTCACTGCATCGTAAATCGCTACTAATTTTCACGTCCACACGCTGATTTTGACGTCGGCGGCGAGTTGCTATCAATTTAAGTCGCTGCCGTGTACACCGAGCTTAAGGCACTTTGGGAAAATATTTATCGAATAAAAAAATATATACCGCGCCGGTTTATTGAGTTATATTTTAAGGTTATGTCGGTAGACATTTTCCCTCCATTTTGAAGCAACGCTTTAACACGGCACAATGAATCGGTTATTTTTGGAATTGTTTGGCAAAGCATGTGCAAACTAGGTAAGTCACCATTTTTGTAAATAATCATACTAATGTGCATGTTTGTGGATTTTGTGTTTTTGTTTTTTTTTTTTTTTGTAATTTTATTAGTCTTAATGCTGCAGAGTATATTAATTAAAATATTAATTTGAGGATGGTAATTTGTGGTCGGATACAGTATGTAGATAGTGCAGAAGATAGATAGGATGATTTTAATTATTTGATGAACTTAAACGCGTCAAAGTGGCTATCATTGTAACACTAATATGCTGGCTATACAAGTCTTAAGAATTTCACAAAAAAAATTGTGGAATCACTGTACCTACAATGAAATAGGCGCTATTCTGTAAACAAAAACGGGGTACATTTTTTATCATTTGATGCCTGGTCACTATCTTAATTATCATTGAGAAAGGTCATACAAGAAATAGACATTTTATAGCTACGTGAAACTATACAACCTAAAACCGAAACTTGAACTCAATGATCACATATTATTCGATTCTTAAATAAGTATATCAACCATGCTTATTATAGAATATTTAATTGCCGGCACAGCAATGCCGTCAGCTTCTACGCTTATTGTCGTTCAAAAATTCTTGTGAGGAACAAAACACAAATCAATTTAATGTTGCTTCTGTAATTTTAAAAATAAATACTACTTAACGTCATTAAATAAATAAATACTAATTTCATTATATTTTATGGATAAATTTGTGTCATGTCTACAGTTTTGAATAGGTAATTGGGTAGCTAACTCAAGGCTGGGTTCTCATCGTGTGGGTGTAAAGACTAGTTGGGGACTAATTGCGCAGATAGCAAAATTTTCGGAATTCATATTAAAAAAAAATTTTAGCATAATGATTTGAAACACTGTAGCGTTCGAATATCTTGCCTCACGCTATAAAAACAGAACGGCGTCAAAGTATTTTTTGATTATTTTATATACACCATGTACATAAAATAAAAAAACTTTCAGTCCCAAATGGACCATCGCGGAGACAAATTCATAGACAGTTCTAACTGCTGGCTGGACACTTATTTGCCTACAACAAATGATTTAATGATTTTTGGTATCAATGGATTTTATTTTTGTTTGCTTTGTAGTGCATTGTAGAGTGAATTACAAAAGTTCATCCTTGCGATGGCATTCAACACTGACACGAAAGAACATTTGATTATTTATTTGGGTGTCATTGCGCAACAAAATGCCAAACTATTTAAAAGTAAAAAATGCCGAAACTTTGCTTAACACAAATAGATTATTTGCTGTGATTATTTGGTAGAAAAATTAAAATGTATATTTGTAAATTATTTTTTACTAATAAATTATTGTTGGCTAGCATGGGAGGGTTTTCTTCGGTCAAGTTTAAAATTCATTAAATGTAAAAGCTATTGTGTTTGTGTAACAATTTTTTGTTTAGAAACATTCCATGGTACCAGTGTTAAATTCTTTTTGCAATATGTTATTATAATTACTAATTTATGTTTTAACGTTTCAGCTACGCCTAAAACGAGGACATCACGAAAGTTACATTCGATTAAGAACAATAAAATCAACGACAGATACAAAAACATAAGTTACTTATGTACAAGTTAGGTTAAGGTTAGGCGTTTTAGCGCAAGTCCCACCTCGAAAAAATACAACTTAGGTAAAGTTTACTTTTGTTAAAACACATCTGACATTTAAATCTCAACTTTTATTTTAATCTTTGACTTTAAGACTTATATTTACTATGAATACTTTTATTTTGCACAACACAATGATAGTTCACAAAAGTAGATATACGAGAAAAGTATTTTGTCTAGAAGTGGTGATTTTTGCCACTAGTACCATTCCACCAACCACTACACAACTTTTGTTTCATTTCAACTTCCTTAAGCACTCTAAAGTTAAAAATGAGTGTCATGAATACATGAAGCTTACATTATTGTGTTCCCATGAATAGTTAACTGATAAACTATTTATTCCCCAGCCAAATTCGATGTAAAACTTATTACGAAAAAAAAAACAATAGACACAAACACACAAGTTGGCGCCAAATCTATTCGAATTGTTTTTTTTTTAAACACTTACTTTCTCCAGTGTGTGTGTGTATTAGTCGTTAAGTATATTTAAGAAAACAACAGTAAACTTTCCCGAGTCTTTAGATATTGCGTTGTTGTATTTTGTTAGCAGATCTTCAAGCGTCAATGATGTTGATGCCTGTTGATACAAGACGCGCTGTACCTTACCATTATTAGTTAACGTTCATTTTTGTTGCACCCATTAAATATACATTTTAGGTATTGTTAAGTTAGATAAGTTGACTGTTTGTAATGTTGGTAAACAATAGAAATTATATAAAAGTATTTTCATAATTCGACGTTATAACTTATAAGTACGTCCATTTTATACAAATAATATTAAATTGTTAAAATTGATATTTATGCATTTCTATATTAAAAAATGTGATTTATTATGCAGTTCACATTACTGTAAATAGTAAATGATATCGGGAGCAAATGTCTGTTTATTGTATTTTGAATCTCTTGTGCATTTCTGATTGAAACTGCTTTTGTGGATGAAATATATTGTATTGTATGGAATAAATAAATTTTCTACTTCTAAATTGATCTTTATTTCTTTTTACATTTATGTAGTCATGAAGTGCAGTGGATTGTACAGTACGTCAAAACTTTGTACTGAAGATGACTTCATTCTCAAAGTGATATTAAAACCAAAGTATTAGAAGCAAATCAAACTGTTTGGTTGATTTCAATTGTATTATTGTCCCAACTAAATGTGTGTACCAAATATTAGGACAATTAGCCAACACGAAGAGGGGAAGACCAAGGCATTAAGATCAAGATCATTTTAAGTACTTTATTCGTCAGGAACGTTCTGATGTCTGTACCCTAGCACCCTACCAAGATTTTTAGGGCCCATGTTAACCCTAACTTAAATAGGTATGTACAGCTGCTGATTGACGGAAGATACTCTGGCACAGGATTTAACCGATCGGTCCCATTAAAGTAAAAACAAACAAGATTATGGTAAAAAGCGGTAAGGAGAGCAGATTTTGGGGTCCAAAGTATAAGTTTCGGATGCAACCGGCCTTAGCGCTTGGAGGGAGAGAGCAGTTGTGCAATTCTCTAAGCATACAGCCTTGATAGTAATTGTTAATGGTCGGACTCGGTGACGTCACTGGAGCTCGACCAATGACAATCGTTATTATAGTTGTCTCCCGCTGTGCTCGACGCTGTGTGCTTAGAGAATTGCACAGCCAGCTAACGAGAAGAGATAAGGTGGTATCGTTATTCTTTTTCGATGAGAAACATGTGCAACACAGGAAAAGCGTCGGTTGCTTAGTGGTTAAGTAGCCGGTCTTACGATCGAGAAGTCCCGGGTTCGAATCCGGGTCATTACACTATCGACGCGAACCCTCGTAAAACAAGCAATTTAGCTTAGCCATAGTAACGTTAAATAGAACTAATTTCGGTTACTAATATTCTTAAAAATCCTATCCTATAAATACATATATAAATACTAGCTGTCGCCCGCGGCTCCGCCCGCGTGGATGTCGGTTATCGCGAATCGGACTATAATTTGAGATTTAAACTATCCTATCTCTCAAGTTGGATCGAACTGCACATGGTGTGCGAATTTTATTATAATCGGTTAAGTGGTTTAGGAGTCCATTGAGGACAAACATTGTGACACGAGATTTATATATATTAAGATTTCGTGTCACGATGTACTACGCGTACGAATTAACTTGGCACCTGGCCTTGACGGGCGACGCTTAAAGTACCGAGTGCAAAAAAAACGAAGTTTATTTTATTTTTTGAATATCATTTTTTTTTCGCGTATATTTAAATTTTGTATATTTGTACAATACTTTGTTTTCGGACCTTTGTTTCACCTATAGATATTAATAATTTTATATTTTCTCAGGACCATATAGTTTCCGACATATACAATAAAGATGTATGAAAAAAGTCATTGTGTACGGTTTTTACTTAATTGTAAAATGTAAATATTTTATGGCAGTGCATTCCATACCATCCAATGTGTTTCTTATCAGTAGATGAGTCACCAGTAGTGACGTGCGCCAATCAGAGGGCAGTAAAGTGAACATATTTGAGGTAGAAAGCAGAAATAATGGCTTCAGTTCAAAATTTATTTATAAAACTAAATTTTAATACAAGCCAGAAATACTGTTGGATAAATGGCATTATGAAAAAACATACATTTTAACATTTTTTAATTCGTTCCTCAAAGCGACCAAATCGAAACTGTGGAGATTAATTTTCTTTTTTCTCTGTTTTCGCTTTTTACCAGGTGTTGATGGGCCGGGCATTAGGGTAGACGTTGAAGTAGTCAGTACCGGTGAATTTGACGTCACTACTGGTTTCACTTGTTGTTTAATTCGCATCACCGTTCTGTTGGATATACCGGTTCTATTTATTGGCTGATCTACCGGGGTCATAAACTTTTTATTCATATTTTCATGTTGACGAACTTCATTAGCACTTTTTGTAGGGTCCACGGGAATTACAAAATGGCTGATTTCTTTCTCGCGTTCGAAAAAGGCCAATACATTTAGTATTAGGGCTCTTTCTTTACTATGTAGAGTTTTTTCCCACCATTTTTGTGGAAATACAAGCACTACACTGAATAAAATGTCCAAACGTAAATATTATAACAAAAACTCAACAACAAATAAAATCACCAAACTTAACAATAAGAAAACGCAAAAATCCGATAAGAAATTACTACGAAACGAAACATGCAACGGTCACAGCGATGCTGACGCTACCGCCTTGCGCGGTGTTGTGGGAGGGAGGGTTGCTACCGAGTCAGGTGCCATGTTAATTCGTACGACTCGTATGTTCGCAATAAACTCCGAAATTACTGAACGGATGTTGATAAAATTTTGTAACCATTTATAATATGGTCCAACTTAAAAGATAAGACAGCTAACATCTCAATTAATAGCCGCATTCCGAATTCCAAGCAGGCGGAGCCGCGGGCAACAGCTAGTTAATAATATTAATGTCAAAGTTTGAATGGATGTAAATATGAATGTTCACGCAAAACCGAACGTAGCTGGATGAAATTTGGTACAGAGATAGATTGTGGTCTACGAAATAAAACATAATCTCAATTATGAGCAAATAATACTTTAATTCAAATAATATCTACATCCAAATAGTCTGCGTTTAACATTTATCTAGATGTTAAATACCTTAAAATAAATTGAATAGAAAAAATATTAAAAATTTCATAATATTTTTTTTCTAATTAATCGAATTTCATGATTTTGATCATTTTATACATTGAAAAACTGTCCATAACTTTATCTGATCATTTTACATTTAATCTATAGACACCATTTCACTAATATTTTAGAAAATATAATTCTACACTACAATTAATGGTTTTATTGTCTATTAGACGTTAAAACCATAGACAATAAAGATTTTCTATAGCGGACGGTAAAAATAGCTAAACAAATTCCAATTTTGCTTCAGCTTAGCTTTAAAACTTTTCATAAAACAGTAAACAATATATGAAAAATAGTAACATATCTTCAGGGCATTCCAAAAATAGTAACATATCTTCAGGGCATTACAAAAATAGTAACATATCTTCAGGGCATTACAAAAATACTATTCATTTCTGCAGCATATATTTAATCTGTGGTTATCTGCCTATCCCTCTGAGCATATAAGCATATAATGTACGTTTCACAATCACAAATAATACTTGTAAAGGTAATTATTGGAATAACTTTGGAAGTGTTTCACTATTGAATAAAAACAATGTACAAAACATAATATCAAGTATACTTCCTGGCATTTATCTTGACCCCAAGTCGCAGGAGAAACGAGACCTTCCCCTCTGGACAAGTGGCAATTCGTTGACCGGCGCGTTTGATGTATGGGATTTGACGTATTTGACATGCGTTAACGACTGTCATATACGTCAAATCCCATATATTCATCATTCTAATTTCTATTCCAAATTTACTGGCGTGGCTAACGTGGCTCTGGTACACTCGACATTGGCGTGTCGCCATTAATAATTTTATAATTAATTTTACTTGACATTGGTGAATTGCGGAGATTTGCTGCAGGAGGCCATTTTGAAGAAGTTGAAGTTGAATTTCTATTCCACTAAACGCCGGCTAGCGAATTGCCACTTGTCTAGAGGGGTTTGGCGCGGATTTATGTGATATAATCTATGATTGGTATATTTGAGCTCCAAAGACACGAGTACTGCGCATACAGAGTGACTTGGGTGAAGATATATAACTTATATAATATAGCACTTAATTATATAGTAACACAGAAATAAGTCTTAAAAATAACATGTCGATTGATAACAGCGTGTAAAACTACAATGATATTATAATACCTTGTCATTTTGTGCAAACAATCTATTACAATAATATCCTTTAGTAGGAGTTGGCAAATGGGTAGGTCCACCAAGATCTTGGAGGCAAGTCAGCCGACTCACGCTCTGTAAATATAACTCTTTTTTTAAAAGGATGGATAGGAGAGCGGATTTGAGTTGCTTTGCTAGAACGAGTGTCACATGACCTTCCAACGCCGGGAACCACCATTTAAACAACAATTAAACTACACAAATATAACGAATGAAATGAACTTAAAATTACCGTATACGAATTCATAATTTACTGGAGTTACGATGCAACAATATAATCAACTTATTATAGTAAAACAAACAGGTCAAACTTATACCAACCCTCGTTTTTCGTTTGAGGTTAATAATCTTAAAACCTACGCTACTTAAATATATCAGAAATTCATGGTCTGTCAACTGATTAACCTTCAAGTAAAGGGATTTGTAATTCCCTAAGTATACAGTGAGGCGCATAGCGCTGCTAAGGCCTTTATATTGTTGCCGCTAACTAACTTAATCAGCCGTCCAATTAACTGCCTAGGCAGTTAACTAAACGCCGCCATTTACATAACATAAGCTCACGCCTTTATCCCCGAAGGGGTAGGCAGAGGTGCTAGCACCCACATTTCGCCGGTTTATGTTTTGGTCCCAATGTAATAGGTCGCGAGCCTATTGCCATTAACTGGGCACTTATAAACCTGCGATAAATACACACATAACTTCGAAAAGCATCGAAAAGTCATTGGTGTGTGCCATGGAAAACCTGGGATCGAACCCGAGACCTCGTCTCAGCAGTCCATTACCCATATCACTAGGCTTCATTCATTCAGCCGTCTCATTTGTTACATCATTTAACAACCTGAGAGCTAATGCTTAGGCCAATCGTAAGATGGGGTACGACCTCGAAATAAGATAGACAATTACATACATACATATACTTACACCTGTAAATCCTCGAGGGGGTAGATTATTACGTTATCGTTCCAAGCTATTTGCTTAGCCGTTTAATTAAATGGCTGAACACCATTCAGGCTGTTAATTGAATGGCGCCGTTTAGTTAACTGCCTAGGCAGTTAATTGGACGGCTGGTTCAGCTAGTTGGCGGCGACATAAACATTGTCATTGGTCGATCTAAAATGACGTCACCACCCGGTCCGACCAATGACAAGGCTTTGCTCGACACTGAATTTTTAGAAAATTGCACGCCAGTAATCTGACGTAATTATTTCAATATAGCAATAAAAACAATTTTTCGTAACGATAATAATCGAGTTTATATTATATGATCTTAAAACTGATTTCATGATCAAAATTTTTATTTCAAGGTTTAACTAAGTGCCATGGTTTAGCACGTTTCTTTTACAAAAATACATAATATTCGAGAAAAATATAGATTACAACTACATATAACGTGATTTCAATATATATTGTAGGTTTTCTATTAGACAAGCAACTGAAATCAAATATCAAGGCACAGTTTTATATATATATACAGTCCCTATGAGGCTGGGACTGTCACACAGAAGCCGTATATTCAGCCGTAACGTTTGTTACAACATTTAATAAACTGGCTGGCCAATGCTTAGATTATTCGTAAAATGGGATACCACTAAGAAATATGACAGACAGCGATAGGTTTGAGAAAATGAGTTTTTTTTTTCATAGAAACAAGCGATTTGCCTAGCTGTTTCATCAAATATGGCTGTTTCATAATAAAGCTGAATATCATTCAGGCCTTTAATTGAATGGCGCCGTTTAGTAAGCAGCCTAGGCGGTTAGTTGAACGGCTGATTAAAATAGTTGGCTGCAACATGTATAATAATAGGTCGTTACATATGAAATTGCCGTTTTATTGAAGAAAATGGAGGATACCCAGTTTGGAGTACTAACATTTTTACATTTTTACGAATGGCAAATCCAAATTTTATGATTTTTATTGTGTATGAATGAGACAACATGAAGCTACCAGCTACTTTTATTACAGTTTTGAAAAGTGACAGCTGAAAAAAGTAATGCGAAATTTATCATCAAAATGGATAGCATTTAGGAAGTACTGATTTTCAAGATCGAATTTAATTTATGAAGCGGCCAATAAAAACAAAATTTAACACAGAGTTACATATTGAAATCAACCTTCTAACAAAGTTTAAATAATGAAAATAGCTATTAAATTACAGTAATAACGAACTCATGAATATGTAAGAAAATTTCGGCAAATTTCATAATTATGTAACGACCTAATAAAAAGCTGTTGAAAAGCCCCTATGGGGGAAGTGATGAATATAGATAAATAGGCTGTTGCTAGCAGAATTTTAACTCGGACTTACTTTTTTGCTTACATGCATAATAAATTACTTTTTTATAGATACAGCTATAAACAAACCGAAAGTATTTTTTTCTATCTGTATAGCAGTTATACCACAGGTTATGCAAAGAAGTCTTTGTCCTATAATACATTTGAAATGTTGTATTCATAACCTAATTGCATTTCAACTTACTACTAACTATTATCAAATAGTACAAACATATTAGAATAATATCACGTTTTGTTTACTTACTGTGAAGACAGGAAAATTAGTATTGTCTATTAATGTCTAATTTATAAACTTTATATAACGGTAACTGATAGAGGAATATGATTTCAATATCACTGAATTAAGCATAAATATGGAAGACACAATATTAGATTAAAAAATAGTAATCAAACGCAGTAGTAGGGGAGGCGTAGAAGGGAATTTGGTAGTGACTGGAGCGCGTCAGATTAAGATAGGGGAGATTAGTTACATATTGACAAGTTCCTCCAGCCAGTAAGAGCCTTTAATATGTGTGGGAGCACAAAAAAACTGGAATTTACACATACGCGTCAGATTAAGATAAGGTAGATTGATGTTTCAGTTTTAACAAGCACAGAATGAAGAAGTATGTTATTCTGTACTAACAAGTCTCTATTTTGAAAATCTGGCGATTTAAGCGTAACCTAAGGGCTTGTGAAGGTTGCAAAGTCACAAAAAACGATGTCTAGATGTATAAGAGCGAGGTCGTTTTTTCATTTTTATTTTAGAGTTGAGCATACTAGAATAACTGTACACATTAAGCATCGCCGCCTCCCGTACCACAGTATAATTACATTTTTATTTAACATGTGTTAGAGACATTTCAAAGCCCCTATATTCAAGCCTATATTCAAGCTAATTAGACTAAGTATGAACAATTGTATAACGTTATAAGATCTGTAAGTACCATATTACGGCATAAATTTACGTCGAAGTCTAAAAATCACAGAGAGATATACCCCTCTTCTAAAAGGTAAAAGAATTAGCTAAGAATTATGATATGATTATATACTTTCTACTGTAGCGGTGACTTGTTCTTCTGAATTCTCTATTGATGAGTCATCTGGAAAGAAATAATATATTTTTAGATTTTTCATATTTTTTTCTAACCCTTTCTAACTAAGCTAAATCGCTTGTGCTAGAAGTGGGTTCACGTCAGTAGTGTAATGGCCAGGATTCGAACCCTGGACCTCTCGATCGTAAGACCGACTCCTTAACCACTAAGCTACCGACGCACGACGTTTGAATAATATCTAAAAATTAAATAAATTTGAATATCGAAAGAGTAATATATTAACAGCATAACAAGTCAACATGATGCTGTCAATTAGGTTCTTTTTCAGATCCAGAAGATTTCATAACAGAAACATGAAATTCAGCCCGAGAATCGAACCCAGACTAGACCGGGCGGTCTAAAACGCCCACTTAAAAGGAATCGTATTAGGATAATATTTAGTCATGCGGTGATATTTACACGAAGTTAGAATCTGCTTTGTATATGAATTATTGAAATTCTGCTCATATGAGTGAACATTTTACGAATTACATAGGAATTCATTCTAGATCTACTAAAAATTCATAAAATTACTCGTTTTCATGGCTCAATTAGGCGTTTTTACACTCAGCTTCAGCTTTTAGTTCCAATTCTCAACAGAAAGGAAATGTCCAATTGCCAATCGCTTCACGTACCTATATATTACTTTTATTTCATATTTTCATCATCACATCCTCTTCTTAAAGCGACGAAAAACTCATTGACGAAAAACAGATACAATACTATGAAATTAATATTCTTGTACCTACAAAAAGCGAATAATTCGCATGGGCAAACCAATTTTTTTTTTTATAAAGTCCTCCAGACATGGATTAATCTACAAACAGCTACGTCACCAACACTTCCCTTTCCCCACACCCTTCTTTCTTTTCGAGCCTTCAATCAGGTACATCTAATACCCACCGCTGAGTAATAGCTCGTGGCTATAAAACTTCGGCAGTAGTAACGTCAGCACGAGCCCTAGGACCGTGCCCGCGCCACACACCCACGAGAGGGCGTCGCGGTAGTAGCTGGGAGCCGCGTCGTCAGCACTGGAACATACGTGTGACAATGTTATAAAATAGAATTAAAACATACACGACTCTTCACCCTACTTAGACAACCTAATGGATTTCCTTAATGATAATTTTTACAAACATTGTTATGCATGACATTCTTGGCTAATTTTTACTTTTTGATTTAATGTACAATTTATTTTTGGGAATTTGATATTTTTTGTATTGACTTTTTTAAATTTGAATATTGACATGAACTATTTGATTTCCTATTTATGCTATTGACTAGGTTTAATGTTTTTGTAATTTGCTATTTAATTCTCATAATTGTGACATAACATAACTTTTAATTTAAAATAATTTTTCAATGATAAATAATATAATTTTTGTACGCCTGTCTGGGCAAAACATGTTGGCAAAATAACAAACGATAATTATATTGAAATAACATCCATGTAATCCGTGTAACCCGTGTTTATGAAAATAAATGAATCTGAATCTGGGTTTTTCGTTTGCGGCAATTCGTTGTGTATGGGATTGACACGTATTTTGACGTTCATGACCGTCTTCAATTGAGCCTACTCTGTCGTGTTAGGGTGAACCCAGTAAAGATGGATGTAGAAGAGATAATAAATAAATGAATAGAATTTTTTTAACCACTGCAGTGGCAGACAAGCATATGTCCCACCTGATGGAAAGTGGTTACCGTGGCTTATGGGCGTGTGCAACAGTAGGGGAGCCACACTCTTGCTGCCGACCTATTAAGCACAGAGAGTTTCTGTGCCGTCAGTGTAGAAGACAAAGCAGGAATAACCTATGGTATTCCCACGGTTAACGTATGTCATAAAAATTAAAATACACGTCAATGCCATACATATAAAATTCTATTATAGTACAATATGTCGGTCAACAAATTGTGAAGAGTGCTGGCAGAAGTGAAAACTTTGCCAATACCAGTTGAAACTTCATCTGAGCGCTTCTGTGTTTCGGAGAGCACGTTAATACTCGTTATGGCGATCTGAATAAGGCTGGTCACAGGACATTCGCTCCCAATAAAGTTGAAAAGCCACATCATATTTACCAGTGTCACTGGGCCTTGTATGATGACTAAGTTATTTGGTCCTACTTGTAATATGAAGACGAGAATTTTGACTATTCAATGCAGGCTGGACATTTAAGATGTGAACATAATTGACGACGAATAGATTTCTACCGAGTACTCTATTAGCATATCCCGAATGAGTTAGCACTCCTTAAAATTTGTCAGATAAAGGTCAATGCCTTGACACTCTTTGTAATAGTTAAAGTTATTTATGAAGGCGATCTGCAATCGTACATTGCCACTGAATAATCTTATCATCGATCCACAAATATATTGTATACTCAATATGTGAGATCTTAAATCAGATATTGGAGAAATTTCCTGTTGAATCACTCGGCTTAGCAACACAGCTAGACTAAGAATTAACATTTATTGGTTTCGATTGGTATTTCGGTTTTTTGTAAAAAAAACATCCTAAAGATAAAAACATTTGGCTTGAGCATAGCGCAGGCACCTCCTAAAATGCTGTGGTTACGGCATAATAACTTTTGTCATATTTTAACTTAGGTTATTATATTTTATTATATTATTTTTTTTATATACTTTTGTTCATTTAGACACGAGACAAATGTATATTCGTCCACATTTAGCTTTAAGGATATAAATATTGTGAGTTGGCGTCTGAATAAATGCCGCAGTGGAGTTTGTTGAGCCGTTTCTTCTCCACCAGCGCCTTGGAAGCGGTGGTAAACTTAGGTTAAGTAGAATTTATTGATGACGTCAATAAGAAACAACCCTGTTGTTCTAGATTGAATAAAAATCTTTGTCTTTGTCTTTTCTAGAGAAAAGCTTGCGTCAGAGCCTCGTCTGTTGTTTGGCAAATGAACCGGCTTGCATGTAAGGCTTGGGCGTAGATCTATTTCTTGCATTTTCGACCACTGAGGCGTAGCGGTTGAGCGATCAACTGCTACGCAGTGGGCGCGGGTTCGATTCCCGCTCAGTATAATTTGTTGTATGCATGAATATGTATATGTACGTATATTTTGAAAAAGTGTATGTCGGAAGTATTCGAAACCGGCGGGCTTGAATGAAAGGATTTATGACAATAGATCTCATGAAGTGTGTAAGGGTGTAGTTAAATGGCGGGCGGTTGTATCTGCCTACCCCAGAGGGAAATAGGCGTGAGCGTATGTTTCAATATATACGTTGCAGCCAACTAGCATAATCAGCCGTTCAATTAACGGCCTAGGCTGTTTACTGAACGGCGCCGTTCAATTAGCGGCCTGAATGGTGTTCTATTTCATTAGACGGATTGGCAAATAGCTTGGATCTATGACGTTTAATTACTTGCCTAGTCATTCAATCAAACAGCTAGAAAAATGTCTTATTTCTGCATGGTTATAAAAAAATAACCACCTCTCCCGTTAGACCTTCTAACCTAACTTATCCAAGTCCGATTGGCGTAACTTTTTCAATGAACCCATCACTAATTTTCTGTGAATACATCTCCGCCTACCCCCTCGGGGATTTACAGGTGTACATATATGTATATAATTTTCTGTCTTATTTCTTATACCTCATCTTACGAATGGCCTAAGCATTAGCCAGCCAGGTTATTAAATGTTGTAATAAACGTTACAGCTGAATATCATTCAGGCCGTTCATTGAATTGCGCCGTTTAGTTAACAGCCTAGGCAGTTAATTGGACGGCTGAATAAGCTAGTTGGTGGCGTCATGTATATTTGTACATATTTACAAAAAAAAAATGTATCGAGTATGTTCATCTGCATTCTAAATCCCAAAACTCAAGTTAGTTAAGCTATGCTAAGCTTGGGTCTGGTCTAGCTGGAATGCTTAAAAAAATGGTTCGATGTTGCCAATGGGCGGTGGCGCGGAGGTTATATAGCAGTCGCTTCACGGAAAATATCCAAGTTCTGCAAAATCCGCAATGAGACGATTCTGCAACCGTTCTCCTAAGACCGATTCGCCATTCGACAGGTTGAGTCATGTATTTTTGTTTCCCCAGCAGGGTCTTTCACCTGTGGACATTTATTTCGTCGACAGAACCTTTCATATATCTTCAACGACAGCCCTTTTCAGCTACTAAGTATTTCACCGACACGACGATAAACCTATAGCTCTTTTAACTACAGACCTTTCCATCTACAATGATGAGACCTTTTTTTTTACGTGCGGGTAGTCCCCTCTCCGGAGCCGGAGGGGGAGGTCGAACCGACTAAACCGCACGCCGTCTGTGGGTCGTAGTGCTAGGCCGAAGGTGAGGTTGTCATGCGACATATCCCTCGCACCCCGGCAGACCCAGGGCCATCCCTCTCGGTCTGGCTCTCCTCGGGAGACCAGTAAAAGCGACCCCCAGACTCCGAGCTATTATTATTTATTTGGGCAATGTATTTATTTATTTGCGCAATATCATCCAGCCGAACTCATAAGAAGAGAAGGTATGTATATAATCGGAGTCTACAGTGTAAACATATTTCTAGTAATCGATATATCTAAGCATGTTTGTTCATTATCGCTATAACAGATTGAGTACTTCTATTTGCAACATATGAAAGCCAAAGGGCAAAGCATCATAATACTCATGACACAAATAGGAAAGTCAGTAAATAGTCGGTTGTCAATGTAAATATTGCATTGATCTAGATTTTCTATGAATCTATTAACACACAAGATAAAGCCTGGGGCTCTGGTCGCGTGGTTTTCAGTTATCGCAATTATCGCAGCTGAAAAAGGTGGCTGGGACAGACTGGATGCAGATGGCGGAGAATCAATAGAAATGGCGTACATTGGGAGAGACATTATGTTCAGCAGTGGGCTGCAATAAGCTTATAATTTGATACATAGACTATGGATATAAAATAGACTATGAATCATACTTACAAAGTCTGTACGACAAAAATCGCGACCCCGCAGGCCAGTTTGTCAGTAAAGCTCATTAGTCCGTACACGAAGGCGGAGGCTTCGGTCCTGGCGCCCACCAGGTCCGCCGTCAGCGCTAGGCTTGTCACCAACATTATGGCTCCTCCGAAACCTGGAAATTGATTCAAAGATAAGACCTCACCTGGTAAGTTTACTAAGCCGTCATTTATTCGGCGCGAGATTCTCGCCCGTTGCGGTTCGATAATCGTACGCAACTATCGCTAGCAATATTCGCCCTACCATTATCGTATCAAAGTGTTTCCACACCGGCAAACACTCTATTCTCGCCTACAAATTATATCATACAAAATTCGCAAGAGGGATATCACCTTCGTCCTAATGTTATAGATTTAAAGTTCTGTTTAGATGGACACTGTCAATATTCAATTGCCAGGCAATTCTCGCCATGCGAGAGCAAGTGATTGCTATTTTGCGAAATTGTTGCGAATGTTTAGACGAAGCAACTTTTTTCTCTCCTTTCGAGAATGGTATCTTGCGAGTGAGAAACTTTCCTCGTCTAAATGAGCCATAACAATATGCGGTCCCCAAGCTATTAGCGGCGCTAATAGGAGCGGTACGCTGTGCGGGTTGCTACCGTCTCCTGAGATCTCCTTGAGAAAGAGACAATGAAGCGGGAGCAAAGGATTCTCGCTACGAGCGGAGGCAACTCGAGCGACGAATGTCGCAGAACGACCTCCGTCCCCCATCGATCGCGGGCCTGGGGATGACGGGTGGAGTTACCTGTCAGCCCACGACTACCGCTTTTTTTCCCTTAAGTATACCTATATCTTTTCTAAAAACATCTATTATCATATTATTTCTAATAGTATGATAAAAGATGTTATTTAATAACTTTGTTTTTACGTTACAAAGAAAATTGCTGTACACACTGCCAAGTTGTTTGTCGACGAACAAAGGTAGGTATTATTCAACAGTAATGTATGGCGCGAACAAAACAAATGATTCATAATACAAAGACATAATCTAACCACTTGTAATGCTGCGGTCAATGGTTTGTATTTCAGTATTTCTGCCACAGATACGCGTAAATTTTGATAAAAAAACAAACAATGTTTCACGAATGTCTTTACGCTAATATTAAAAAATAAAAGTTTGTCGTTACTTATAATATATTTACTGGCGTGGCTCTGGTACACTTGACATTAGCGTTTCGACATTATTAATTTTTCAATACATTTTACTTGACATAACATAACATAACATAACATAAACTCACGCCTTTATCCCCGAAGGGGTAGGCAGAGGTGCTAGCACCCACATTTCGCCGGTTTATGTTTTGGTCCCAATGTAATAAGTGGCGAGCCTATTGCCATTAACTGGGCACTTATAAACCTGCGATAAATACACACATAACTTCGAAAAGCATCGAAAAGTCATTGGTGTATGCCATGGAAAACCTGGGATCGAACCCGAGACCTCGTCTCAGCAGTCCATTACCCATACCACTAGGCTACCGCGGTACTACTTGACGGTTTTACTTGACATTGGCATAATTGTGGCAATTCAGTGCAGAGGTCATTTCGAATAGGTTGAAATTGAAGTTATTTATAATATGAATAATGGTAAAAACATTCCCGTGGAAATCCAATATAGCCTATGTTACTCAGGGTGAATGTAGCTTTCCAATGGTGAAAGAATTTTTGAAATCGGCACCGTAGTTTTGAGGTTATTTATTACAAACACATACAAAAATACAAATCTTTACTCTTTATAATATGTAGTAGTGTAGATGTAGATAAAAGTGGAGGTGCATTAGGTACCCACTAATTGTCAGACGCGTCTGAGGCGCAGCTGACTTATAGGGACTCAGAGATCAAACGGCAGTTACTCTCATAAAAGTCAATTAAACCCATTTAAACAGAGTAGGAGTGAGCAAACCCCGGGTTTTGAGCTCTAAAACAATACCGGGAACAACGCTGAAATAATTAAAACCCAGGATTGAGTCAACGCGGACGAAGACGCGGGTACGGCAAGAAAAATTATATAAAAAGTAATAAAAAATACTTACCTATTAAAACAGCAACCACATATATAAAATAAACTTTATAATCGTCGTCAGATCCTAAATAAACCCACACAAATCCGGCCATTGCGCAGGCAGCACCAGTCAAATAATTGAGTTTCCGTTTACAAGACCTAGGGGCCAGCCTTTGTACCCCGGCCGCGGCTAGGCTGCCTAGGTATAGTGCTAGGGGGACGGCGGCTAGGGCCCGTTCCGCTAGGCCTAGGGTTCGGTGGAGATATAACGGTATTAATACTTGAGATATGTTTACTACTAGTCTTGTGCACATATATACACCGGCCACCTGAAAAATAAAATCTATTATATTTTCTTCAAGTTTTTTCCGGCGGCCCCGACCGCGTGGATATCGGTTATCGAGATCAAACATAGCCTATGTCCTTTCTCAAGGTCTCATCTACCTGTATTCCAAAATTTCATCAAAATCGGTTCAGTGGTTTAGGCGTGAAAGACGACAAACAGACACACACTCTTTTCTATTTATAATGTTAGAAAGGATTGATATCAACCAGCCAATTGCAGCCCACAGAACATAGGCCCCTTCTAATGTGCGCTATAGTCACCGTTTTAATTCGAACGACAAAATGTAACGCTGAAACACACAGACGGATTTGAGTGAAATTCAAAATACAGATAGCTTGTATTGCACATAGTTAGGTAACTTGTGCAAAAAAACACGACATAATTGGAAAAAGTACGGAATGCAGGCTAGTTGGAGCTATAAAAGATTTGATCAAGTCACAAGCTACAATCAGTGGTAGGGATATCTGGTACTTATATGCCGAAAAACTTCCTATCCAGCATGCATGGAAAGTATGTCCATGTCCATGTGAGGTGGAAACCTTAGAATAAACTCTTCCACACTTGCATATTGGAGCTTGTGTAATCCCAAACGATGTGCCACACTACCTCACTTACGCACACAAACGACGTGTGTTTTCGGATTTACTCATTGGTCGAATAGTCATAATTTTTCAAATCGATTAAGATAGGAAAAAGTGAATCGCTCAGGCGGGACTCGAACCCGCGATCTTTCCCTTACAGGGCGAACGCTCTGACTACTGAGCCACCGAGCCACGCCTGAAGCTATCCAAATTCTCTTATACTACCGTCCTTAGGGCGACGGTGGGAGCCATCTACCGACACTCATACGAACTTTCGGAAACAATGAATAATGTTGCAATCATTTTTAAACATGGCGGAGTCATCGAAAAACAATGTTTAAAAATGATTGCAACATCATTCAGAGCATTGCCCCTGTAAGGGAAAGATCGCGGGTTCGAGTCCCACCTGAGCGATTTACTTTTTCCTATTTTAATCGATTTGAAAAGTTAGCATAGTAAATGCTTCAAAATATCATAGACATAATTTATTATTTTATAAAATACTAGCTTTTACACGCGGCTCTGCCCGCGTGGATGTCGGTTATCGCTTAGTGTTGAGCCGGCGCTATTGAGTATTTAATTCACCTCTTTACTCAACTTTGTCCTCGACTATTTTTACAATAATGATCACTGCTCCGCTCCCTTGAGTAGTAGCGTGATGATATTGTAGTCTATGTGTTATTCTGATGTATGAGCTATATTATTGTAAACCTTCGCGTTTATAATATTAGTAGGATGACAGCGCTAGTATGGACAGAGCGTACTTGGATTTATTACGTGACTAGTCGACTACAAAGTTCGCATACATTTTCACGAAACAATCGATGTTCTTACACAGAAATAGTGACATTATTAATTTTGTTGTCACACGCCTAAATAATATACCTTATTACGTAGTGAGGTGTGTCATTTCAATTTAGACAAACTCTACGTATTAAAATGATATATACCTGATACATGAGCGGTTTTCGTAGGAACTCATAGTGGGCCCCGCTTCCACCTTCAGCCTGCAGTTGAGCTTGGCGATTGAAGTTGTTCTTTTCCGTCACAATCAAATGGAATAGTAAAGATGCAAGAACACCAACACTCAGTACTATGTACACGATATGTCTGAACTTCCAAGCATCTGATGGACCTATTTGCTGTAAAAATACTTTAATTTAGTTGCTTGCTTTAGTTACATAAAATTGCATAGGTAACTCAATTACATCTATATGTCGCCGCCAACTGGCAGAATCAGCCGTAAAATTAACTGCCTAGGCAGTTAACTAAACGGCGCCGTTCAAGTAACAGCCTGAATGATATTCAGCTGTCTCGTTTATTACATCCTATAATAACCTGGCTGGCTAATGCTTACGCCAATCGTGAGATGGGACACTTCTTCGAAATAAGATAGAAAATTACATATCTGTAATTCACGGAGGGGGTAGGCAGAGGTGTATTCACAGAATATTAGCGATAGGTTTATTGTTATAGCTACGCAATCCGACTTAGTCTGGTTAGGTTAAAAGGATTAGCCTTGAAGCCGGAAGCGGAGCGGAGCGTAGCTCCCGCATTAAGCCTTCGTGGTTATTTTTTTTTGTAACCATGCAAAACAAGTCACTTCAACAATTCAGTCATGGATCCAAGCTATTTTATGCAAGCCGTTTAATGAAATGGCTGAACACCATTCAGGCCGTTAATTGAACGGCGCCGTTCAGTAAAGAGCATAGGCAGTTGAAATGAAACCCTTTCACCTCGGATTCTAGGGTCCGCTTTTCCAGTCTAACTACGGGTATGGCTGATCTTCAAAATTTCCTATTGTTTCGTACAAACAAATAGAGCAGGTTATGTGTTTTTGAACGAAATCCGTACAGTATTATTTGCCCGTAACACGATTCCGCGCGTGCGTTAGCGTGGACAGCCTAATTACCCCACCGAACCATTAACAGTAAATTATTTGACAATGTCATGGTATAGCTTCCATACACATGATAGGCATGAGAATAGATCGTTGAGTAATTTTATGAAAGTATAGCCAAACTTTTCTAATAGAGAAATAAGAAAGTTCCTCAAGGGATCATAATTCTTTTACTTAACATCGACTTTAAGTAGTTGTATGCTGCAATTCGTTCAGTTTATGAGAGTGCAAGAAGCCTTACATGAAGGGCAAGGCGTCTCTATGACACAAGCGCCACATCCTTCTAACCTAATCCTTCGCTAACTTCTAGATGTCGAAGTTTCACGTGTCCCCATGGATCGTCACAAGATTATGCAGTATTAAAAATCAAATTATTACATACATGTTTATCGCATTCCCCAGTCATCCGTAATATAAGCCATGTGATAATGTAGACGAATAAATTAGAGAACACTGTGAACCCATATCTGGAACAGAAATATTAACATTACAATGACCAACCTAAATAGATATTGCATTATTCATGAATATAACGATTAAAATATGTTGCGTAATTTAATTAACTGATGTATAGATAGTTGATGTTGTT
Organism: Eilema caniola; assembly: GCA_949126895.1. Lineage (NCBI taxonomy): Eukaryota > Metazoa > Arthropoda > Insecta > Lepidoptera > Erebidae > Eilema > Eilema caniola. Next base: position 24,389,831 of record OX421466.1, read on the forward strand.
ATAGCCCTGTAAAAGTAGCTGACAAGAGTGACAAGGGTGTGTAATATGCGAGAACTAAATAAATGATATTCAAATATGTATTGTATTACGTGTGTAGTTTGTTAAGTGTGAAGAAATGATATATTAATTGATATAACTAAAGCATTATTGTGATTTTAATCTCAAAACGACACAAGGCGTAGCTACGTGTTAGGGAGATGAAACTTCTGTGGTGGATGTGCGGAGTCACGCGTCAAGAACTCTCGCATTCGCGGGAGTTTTCATGTCTGTAGTACTGCATATAAAATGCACGAGAGGCACCTCCGCGCGACCACATTTTACGGAACCCGGCAGGTTACGTAGGTAACGAATGCCTGACAATGGCGCCCACGCCGTGAGCAGGTTAGAGCGGTAAGTCCAAAAAGCCCTGGCTTGACGTCGTGAAAGGTGACATGTGTGCCAATGTCCTAACTACCATGAACGCTCAAGATCGTGCGAAATGGAGGAGGAAGATCCGGAAGGCGGACGCTGAGTTCCGAGTTCACCTTGCCGTCTACCCAAAATCCTGCCATAGATGTTCGTATGGCAACCGGGACTGACGACGGCTTAGCATGGCTTCCGGAGCACGGAGAGATAAGAACGGTCACTCGTACCAAGACTGACCTAGCTAATTGCTTAATCCATACTAATATTATAAATGCGAAAGTAACTGTCTGTCTGTCTGTCTGTCTGCCTGTCTGTCTGTCTGTCTGTCTGTCTGTCTGTCTGTCTGTATGTTACGCTTTCACGCCAAAACCACTGAACCGATCTTGATGAAATTTGGTACAGAGGTATATTAGAGCTTGAGAACGGACATAGGCTACCTTTTATCACGAGAAAGGGAGTTTAAGGGGGGGAAATAGGGGATGAAAGTTTCTATGAAAGTTTGTCATTTCTGAAGATATCTTAATGAAATTTGGTACAGAGGTAGATTAGAGCTTGGGAACGGAAATAGGCTACCTTTTATCGTGAAAAGGGGGGTAGAAGGGGGGGGGGGGGTACTAGGGCCTTGGGATGAAACTTTGTCATTTTTGAAGATTTCCTGATGAAATTTGGTACAGAGATAGTTTAGAGCCTGGAAACGGATACATGCTACTTTTTATCGTGAAATAGGGAGTAGAAGGGGGGTGGACTAAGGCCTTGGTATGAAAGTTTGTCATTTTTGAAGATTTCTGGATGAAATTTGGTACAGAGATAGTTTAGAGCTTGGGAACGGACATAAGCTACCTTTTATCGTGAAAAGAGGGGAAGAAGGGGGGGGGGGCATCAAGGCCTTGGGATAAAAGTTTATCGTTTTAGAAGATTTCCTGATGAAATTTGGTACAGAGATAGTTTAGAGCTTGGGATCGGACATAGACTACCTTTTATCGCAAAAAGGGGGATAGAAGGGGGGGACTAGGGCCTTGAAATGAAAGTTTGTCATTTTTGAAGACATCCTGATGATAAATTAGGTAGGTACAGAGATGGATTGAAGCTTGGGAACGAACATAGTCTACCTATTGACGCGAAAATGGAGGCATAGGGAGGGGGGGTAATAAGGGATGAAAGTTTGACAGTTTTGAAGATATCCTGATGAAATTTGGTACAGGGATTAATTAGAGCTTGGTAACGGACATATGCTACCTTTTCTCGCGAATAATGTGGTAAAAGGGGGGGATAACGACTAGATAGTTAGTATGAAAGTTTGTCATTTTTGAAGATATCCTGGTGCAATTTGGTACAGAGATGGATTAGAGCTCGAAAATGGACATAGGCTACCTTTTATTGCGAAAAAGGGAGTTGAAGGGGTGGAATAGGGCTAGGGTATGTAAGTTTGACAATTTTGAAGATATCTTGATGAAATTGGTATAGAGATGGATTAGAGCTTTGAAATGGACATAGGCTACTACTTATCGCGAAAAAAGGGATAGAAGGGGGAGGGGGGAAGGGTTATAGGGCTATGGGATTAAAGTTTGTAATTTTTCAATGGCACACAAAGGGTGAATATATCATTAATAGTAAGAATTTCTTTTAAGATGTCCTCATGAAATTTGGTACAAATGTGAATTAGAGCTTCGGAACGGACATAGTCAAGTAGCGAACCAAATATAGAAGCGAGTGGAGAGGCGAGTAGAGATTGTTATAGGGACGAGTGGATAGGCGTGTAAAGATTGAAAGTCGACTACAGAGGCGAGTAGATATGCGAGTAGAGAGCCAGTGGAGGGGCCAGTATAGAATCAAATAGAATGTAGTAAAGGGTTTAGTAGAGAGGCGGATAGGAAGGCGAGTGGAAAGATGAACGTAGTGGCGAGTAGATATCGAATAGAGAGTTGAGTAGAGGTGCGAGTAGATAGGCGAGTGGGGAGAGTCAAGTAGAGAGTCGAAAAGATAATCGAATGGATGGGCAAGTAATGAGCCCAATGGAAAGGCAAGTATAGAGAAGAGTACAAAGTCGAGTAGAGAGGGGAACAGAGAAGTCAGTAGAGAGACGAGTATAAATTCAAGTATAGAGGCGAGTAGAAAGTCAAGTAGAGAGTCGAATATAGCGGCGAGTAGAAGGTTGAGAACAGAGGTGAGTACATAGTCGGGGACAAAATTGAGTAGAGAGGCGAATTTAAAGCTCAATAGCGTCGGATCAACACTAAGCGATAACCGACATCCACGCGGGCGGAGCCGCGGGCAACAGCTAGTTTTGCCATATATGTTGACCTACCTACTCGTTAATCTCTTAGTTTTATGCTTCATGTTAGAACTTACAATTCTTAGGCATGGTGATTTAAAAATGAAAACCATGTCCAGTAAATCGCAATAACCTGGAAGCCTTCTGAATTTAAAATAGTCACCAGACGATAATCCATTATCATGCGCTATGTAGATACCTTCATATTTTAATGTACCAGTCATCGAATCTGAGCACTGGCATTGGGATTTTCTGACTAACAAAACGAATTAAAATATACCAAAACTAGTTTCACTATGGTGATAAAAACTCTTTAACGCTAATGAACAAAAAATTATAAAACCTAACTAAACATCAGCAGCTGCTAGTTACGGTTACGAGACATAAAAATAAAGCTTCGCAACTACAGGATAGATGCGCAAGGCGGAGGATTCGGAGCCATAGCAGTGCACTGCAATAGGCTAATCGATTGATTGATGTTGCACAACGTTGTTTGACAAAAGCGCTCAGCAACGCGGTACTTGTCGCCACACAAACCAGTGTCATAGAATAGATAATTGCCAGTGTTGTTTCTGCGGTGACATTGTTCTACTGCACGTTGGACGGAAACAAACAAGCCGCGCGTCAAGTGGCGCGTCAGCTGGCAATGTCGCGCAATGTTGCGTAACGTTTTGCATCTTGTTGAGGGTCAAGCATTGTGCGTCAATTGTTGCCTAATGGACACGAAGCATTACTTCCATGGATGTATTAACATTCGTCATCGAGTAATCACCGGATATTATTAAATGGTGTAAATCGTCCGATTGTGTGACATTGGTGAATGTTACAATGTCAATGGCTTGCCGAACAGGATTAATGTATGTTAGTATGGTACTTTTTTGTAGTCACTGGTATCTTTTGACCCAAGTCGCGAGAGAAATGAGATCCTGGCGCGCGCGGATCAGTTTAATATAATTTAATCTATGATTGAAGGATTTGAGCACCATTGCCGCCGTAGCACCCCCTATTATCAAAGGTACTCAAAGGTCTCCACACGCCGTAAGAAATACCTTAGCCTTAAAAATTCGTATGGTAATCGAAACTGACAGAAAGGGCTCACCAAGGCAAGGAGTCCTCAGTGTGTTAAGAATGTTTGCCATAAACTACAAAACTATGTAACGAACATTGTTAAGTATTTAAACTATCATGGTCAATCTCATGACTAGCCGAACTAACAGCGCTGAAGTATTGGAAACTTCAAACAATACATGGAAAATATCCTAATGGCTCTAATAGTAATACATTTTTAAATTAAGTAAATAATAAACTTTGTCTGGAAATTGGTTAAAATATCATCAATATTTGGTTTTTGTCGTAAAAGGCATGCTGCCTGTGATGTTTCTCTAGGATAGGTCCCTGTAAGTCGCAGGAACGGTTCAGTATATTGGGCCAGCGTAGTCATAGGGAACAGCTAGTATTTATAAATAATATACCTGATAGCCGTGAGATGTGTTCTCGTGTGATCATCTTCTGATAGTTCCGGTATCAAACTTAGATGTGATATCTGTACTGATGCCCATCCTATTTGGAATATAATGATAAACGCTGCAAAATAATACATTTGTGCCCATTTGTGGGCTAGAGAACACTCTATACATTCTGAGAATATGAACGGGAATGAAACCAGGACACAGGCGGTACCTGAAATAAAAGGATATGTTAGTGTTTCTATATTTAAACCTACCACTACCCACACTCACCACCGAACCCTTCGAAGCGTCAGCGGCTCAGAGGTTAAGGGGTCAGCTTATGTTCAAGAGGTTCAAATGATGGCCAGTGTAAATGGCAAGATTTGAAACTTACTGATGTGAATTAACTCTTAATACAAGCTCTTAGGTAAGGAGGGGTTAAAGCAGTAAATAGAGGCAGTAATATATATTATGTCAATTATGTTCTCGATATTATTTAAGCAGGGATCAACAGTGGGTACATTTTGGTGGGTGGGGAACTATTGTTCTGTAAATGAATTTCCTAACAGATAAACCTTTCTCGAATGTGGAATTTTTACCTTAGGACCTGGGGCTTCTAAGTTCAATAGCCATTTTGCCACTTTGAATATTTACTTGTACAAAAGACGTACACATGTTTATTTATTCGGATAGCTTACCAAACAAATGCCACAACTTTCGTCGTCCATATCTGGCGCTCAGAGGATTGTCCGTATGATCTGAATGGTATCCAACAAAGGGTGTAGCCAGAGCATCCACTACTTGTCCTATCAGCATCAACTTGCCAGATTGTGAGGCAGTAAACTCTAATACTAAATGAAAGAAAACTAAAAAGTAAGTGAACCACAAACTCGCGCATACATCGTTTAATACGTGCCCTATTCCATAACCAAGTTGGAGGCGAAGGCTTGTTGATATGTGGACAAATTCACTATCCATTTTCCTTATTGTACGTAAATTCAAAAGAAAATTTAAAGTGTATTTTTTGTGCACACACTGCACGTAAGATAAAACTTTGTGAAATAAATTAGTATCACATATATTATAAAGCACTAATGGAAATACACTTATCTAATAGGTACATAATCAAGTATGAACATCCTATTAAGTAATATAGTAAACACTACACTTTCCACTGTTTATTTCGTTTTGACCATGTTTGACGTACAACTTTAGCATTTCATGAACCAAAATTGTACTGACAGCACAGTAGGTACTGGTGCTGACTGACACTGACAACAATGTGGTATTGTTGCAATTAGCCGCATACAAAATCTCCCACTAGCGATTAAGTAAAAATTTCATATCTAGAATTTTGTAAACCGAAGCAATATAAGCGAAAAGACAATACAAAATATGACACCGGCGTTGTTTATGCAGTGTAAGTGATGAACAAACAAAGGCAAACACAAACACCACGTGTGGTGGCGTGATGGCGTGGCGTCTTTCTTTACGCGCCTATCTCATTTTTTTTGAAGAGATTTTCAAGTCCTGGGTTTTTTTTGGCTTGGTTTACATTTTATTGTCTCTCTGTGTTACCTGTAAAAAGTACCTCTTGAGTAGTTATGTTCTTAGCTATAAAGTTATTGCTACACAGCATTAGTGTCACGCAGTTAGGTCGCAATTTTGAATCTATGTACAAATAACAAAATTTAAATTTTGGTTCGTAATTTAAGAATTACAGCTTTCTAACGAATAGATCTATGAATATATAGAAGGTGCAAAATTTTTGAAATATTTTTCTATCTTTCTTTTTGTTTGTTTTGGGTAATCTCCTAAGTGAAGCCGATTTTAATGGATTTTATCCCATAGATGTAACTAAGAACGGTGGTCTTAAGCTAAATGTGATAAACGCAGAATACTTGGCGTTAAACTCAACAGGCTCTCGATTCTGTAAAAGCCACTTTCACACCACAGACACTGCTAAAAATCAATTTAATTCTAGACTTTAAAGCACTCATCTTAAAGTCCAAAATAAAATGGTTTTTCGCATATTGAATGAAAAAGTGTAAGGGAATTCCCATTTCGTTCTTTTTAATTTCGGCACTCTAACATTTAATGCCATTTTTTACAGTGTTTGTGGTCCAACAGTGGTTTTGCTTTAGCAGAATCGAGGCTCAGTTACACCATACGATATTGTATTCTGCTTTAGTTGTAGAATCGAGGGCCAGATCCTCACCCGTCCGCATAGGCAATGGCTGGGCCAAGCGCACGGAATAATTTAAGTATTTACGTGACTGGTGTCATCGACTGCGTCGTGAAGGGCCGCAGACGGGGGTCTAGACAAGCGGCCAAGTGGTGGGCAATGACAGGCGTCACATGCGATGCTAGCCACCAGGGTACGCGGGTAAGAAATGCCTGGTAATGGAGCCCCTGCCGGGTCCAGGTAGTACGGGTGTCATGCTTGCAAATGGTCTGACTACCATGGTCCCCCAAAATCCAACCTCACCTTCGGCTTAGCCCTACGACCCAGAGACGGCGTACGGTTTAGTCGGTTCGAGTCCGACATAACCTCCCCCTCCGGCTCCGGAGGGGTGGGTATCCGTGGGGATGCCCCGCAGGTAAAAAAAAAGGTCCCCCAAAATCATACGAAGTTAAGAGGGAGAGCCGGAAGGTGGACCATGAGCTCTGACTTCATCTTGGCCTCGGATGCAATCTGGAAAATACGTCTCTATGAGGATGACTTTGAGCAATAACTTAAACTAATTTATTTGGACAAGGTAAGGGATCTGCACAAAAAAATAGCGTTGAATTAAAATATAAAATGCATAGTAACTGCTAGTGCCGCGAAACGAAGAAGGGTATTATAGCTTGAATGCTGGCACATCTATATGATTACTGAATACATGATTGTGATTCTGTTATCTCTCACCGTGGTCTTAGAGATCTGGGGACAAAACATAAATATCTATAATTTGTTATATCTATAAGTTTGTATTAACCTAGTACCTATTTTATCTTATACGAAGATATGGAGAACGCACATTGCTGCGTAACATCCTGCCTCGGTTCCGGTCTTCATTAGACAACACTCTTAAATACACTTTGGACGAAGCGACTTCGCCGAACTACCACACAATTAGTTCGGCGGAACCATTTAAAGGGGGAGCCCCTTATTTCGTAGAAAGAAATTTCATAGAATTTCGTTTCACAGAAAATGTTTCATTTAATATTTGGTTCTTATATTTTTATTTCGAATATTATTGTTTCAAAAACAATTTACTACAATGAAACATATTTCACAGAAACACAATTGAACGAATTTCTACTCACTTTTTTTTGTTTAACAAACTTATCAAACTGTAGAATTATTTTTAAAGAATATTAAACCACCTTTATAATGTTCCAAATCACATTTATTTTTAACTGTTACATTTACAATATAGTTAACACCCCGACTCAGATTACCCCGACTCGGATAGGTTAGGTTAGAAGGCTAATGCGGGAGCGGAGCGTAGCGAAGCTCCCGCATTAGGCCTTCGTGGTTATTTTTTTATAAACCACCCAGAAGTAGCGGGGCTCCGTCGACCTTGTAGACGCATCAATTGTTTAGTTTATAAAAAAAATGTCCCATTTAAATGAGGGTATACATTTTATGAATTGAAACGTTTAGATACTGTCACTTTGATAATATGTTATTCTTTGTAATAAGTTTTCTATTAAATAAACAATATAATGATTAAGAATATTTGATTTGATATTCTATGAAATAATTATTCTAATGTTTAACTTTATATGAAACAAAATTCAATGATTTAAAATTCTTTAAAGTAAGTATTATGTATATTGATTATTCTATGAAACGAAATTATGCGAAACATTTTCTGTAATACGAAATTATATTAAACAATTGTCTATAAAACAACGCACACCCATTTAAAGGCCGCTGTTGCGAAGTTCCTTCACAAAGAAACCTCCTTGTTAGCTAACTGGGCATTGATATCATAATTTATGTCAAATTGGCAAAATTCAAATGCCGTTTATTTTGTCATAAATATGTCAATGAAAGTCTCAGTATCAGCACAAGATTTTATATAAGTAAGTATTACTATTACGATATTCATATATTACTACGGAGATTTATTATGAATTGCAGAGCTGTAACGAACAGGGCCGTTTTAACCGGGGGTTCATGGGTGCGGCCGCACCCGGGCGCACAGCCCTAAACATTTCGATATTTCCTAATTTAACCTTTAACTCATAAGTACAATATTCGTAAACTTACGGCAATTAAACCCCTACATGCATAAAAATATAGGCATCAACCAATATTAAAATTTACCATTGTACCTATTATTGTCACTTTTGCCTTTCGGCACGTGTCATACCGCTCACGATATGCAAGGTAAAATAGCTCTTATTTTGATACACATAACAATTAAATTTAGCACGCACGCGGCAATATCTCCATTCCAAAGAGGCCCTTTGACCTAGCCGCCTGGCGCCTGCACTTTAAGCGAAATGGTCTCTATAACTAGGCGATTAGGGTGTACATTGTAATGTAAGTTCGCGATGTTGGGTCTGAGTGTCGGTTACTGATTGATGTCATTAGACGACCTATGACAATTGAATCTTATTGCTTGAAAATTAAAGATTGATTTTGTTTAATGCTGTGAAACGTTAGAGAAATATTATTTCTTCTCCTTAATTTTTGAATGTTTTTTTTTTCATTATATTTGCGATAGCCACCCAGTGAGCACTAAAAATTCTAGCACTTCTATCTTCGGTCAACCATGACCCAAAACAGACTGACAAACTTGGCTATTATATGTATAGAATCAAAAATTAATATAAAAATAAACCACATTATTAAAATATTTGCCAACTCAAAATACCTACAATCTTCGAGAACAATCACAGAACAGTTTGGGTTCACATATTTTTCGTCTGAATTACTGTACCTACTTATAGTATAAAAATGAATCGCTGAATGTGTTGCTAAGCGCCAATCTCGAGAACAGCTATACCGATTTCGTTAATTCTTTTTTTAGAACATTCCTTGCAATACGAGGATGGTTCTTACGCAGAGAAAAAAAAAATGCCTAAAGAAGTCTAAAAACAACACTTTTCTATACTATCTACAAACTATTCGTAATAAACCTTGAACTTTAATACCATATTATAAAGTTCAAATGTTTATTTATTTATTTTATTTATTTATTTATTGATAGACACACCAACAGTATACATATACAGTCATTATTATCGTAAAATACAAGGTATAGTTCTGATATGTACACCAATTAAAGGCATGTACAGTTTACACCATAGGATAGCGTACGATTAAGTGCTAATTAACAGATTGTGATTTTTCTAAAAGTTCGCAGATTCTATAAAAGCGATCTCGATACCTTTCTCCTGAAAACACCAAACGAGTCGTGGAAAATATCCAATTGGTCGAGTTTACTGTTTAGCGCATTGTACTCACGACACGTACGTGTCAGGGGTGAATTAAGTCCTATATTGGTTCTATAGTGGACAAGTTCCGAGAAGGCAAAACAATTGAGGTGCTAGGGGGTTGAAGTAGGTATGCCACGGGCGAAGCCGAGGCGGGTCAGCTAGTAAATAATAATTTATTATTTAGTTGTTGTTACAGCGGCAACAAACAGATAGACCGTTGAAATTTTCACAGATAATTTATTACTGTTGCCGGTATATCTAACAACGTCGGGGACCGCGTGGTCCCCCCCTTCCCGAGGAGGGCCAGACCGAGAGGGATGGCCCTGGGTCAGCCGGGGTGCGAGGGATATGTCGCATGACAACCTCACCTTCGGCCTAGCACTACGACCCAGAGACGGCGTGCGGTTTAGTCGGTTCGAGTCCGACATAACCTCCCCCTCCGGCTCCGGAGGGGTGGGTATCCGAGGGGATTTCCCGCACGTAAAAAAAAAAAAAAAAGGTATATCTAACAACAAAACTCAAAAATAAAAAGAGGTTATACCTACTTAACTTAAAATATGGTAGCAGTCTGAGCTTCGCACCCTGGCGCTATATAGCCTTAAGACGGCCCTGGAAACGAATATAGCATCTCTCCGGATCCCGCTGACAGGGCCGTCTTAAGGCTATATAGCGCCAGGGTGCGAAGCTCAGACTGCGCCCCCTCCCCCCGGTCAACAAAAAGAACGCAATAAATTTTTGATGTTTCATTTATTTTTCTCTAAGATCTGTAATCCATACTTTTAATATTATAAATGCGAAAGTAACTCTGTCTGTCTGTCTGTATGTTACGCTTTCACGCCTAAACCACTGAACCGATCTTGATGTAATTTGGAACAGAGGTGTATTAGAGCTCGAGAACGGACATAGGCTACCTTTTGTTGCGAGAAAGGGGTTTATGGGGGGGAAATAGGGAATGAAAGTTTGTCATTTTTGTAGATTTCCTAATGAAATTTGGTACAGAGGTGGATTAGAGCTTGGTAACGGACATAGGCTACCTTTCATAGCGAAAAGGGGGGTAGAAGAGTAGAGTAGGGCCATGAGATGAAAGTTAGTCATTTTTGAAGATATCCTGATGAAATTTAATACAGAGATAGATTAAAGCTTGGAAACGAACATAGGCTACCTTTAATTGCGAAAAAGGGGGTTTAACGGGAGAGGGGGAATAGGGGATGAAAGTTTGTCAGTTTTGAAGATTTCCTGATGAAATTTGGTAAAAGGATGAATTGGAGTTTGAGAACGGACATATGCTACCGTTTATCGCGAAAATGGTCCCCCCTTTTCACGATAAAAGGGGGGAGTAGGGCCATGAATGTCTTCTATTGTGAAATTTGGTACACAGATAATTTAAAGCTTGGGAACGAACATAGGCTACCTTTGGTCACGAAAAAGGGGGTAGAGGGGGGGGGGGGGATAGGGCCAGGGGATGTTAGTTTGTCAATTTCGAAGATGTCCTGATAAAATTGATATAATATAGAGCTCGGCCTGCGCCCCCTCGGGCTACGCGCCCGGGTGCGGCCGCACCCTTGAACCCCCGGTTAAGATGGCCCTGCCCGCTGAGTTCTCTAGATTAGTGTTCCTCTTTATTAAGCAATGATTCAAATATATACCTAAGTTATTGAGTAGATATCGGTAGTACCATCATCCATTGTCTTCTCCTAAGGAAGGTGGCACGTTCGCCTAGAAGTTCCTGGGGGCCCCATTAAGAGCGACGTTAATAATTAAAACGGACTCATTGTGTATCCGCGCTTGTGGATGTCAATAATGAGACTAAGAGATAAGGACGCTCAGCTAATTCCATTTATTTGGAATAAACGGTTACTTTCTCGTTGCAGATTCGTGAATCAATCATTATCCCTAAGCTAAGCTGGAGCAACACGGCATGTCAGATATATCCTTAAGAACCCATATTACTTTTGCAGGACACATAATCCTTCTTCGCGACAACATCTTTTCTTACCATCTTTTTTTACCTGTGTTCTAGTGATATTATCATAAAGGGCAACACTGGATAGTAATGTCAGAAAAAATTAATGCATTCAGTAATTTTCGATAATAAAACAATAACAACAAATTCTCATGTAATAGTTTTAATGTTTTTTAAAGAAAATATGTCATTTAAAATTGAACAGGATAAACAATCGTAAGAATGGTCAACATCTTGATCACAAGCATCTAGTATTCATGAACGTGTGATTTAAAAAATGACAGATATTTCAATAATCTGTCAAGGAGCAGAGCTGTCAATGTTAAATCAGTCCGAGACCGAAATCATGAAAAGTGTGAACGTTTGTTTGAGCACGTCCTACCTTTTCGTCTTCGGGGTATTTAGTTCCACTTTCACTGTTTCGTGAATACTACAATCAGTTTTAAATGTGTTGTGACTGAACACGGTCGTCTACCGTAACAAAAACTAGTATACTCATGCCATGGCGACTGCTGTTACCGCAATGGCATACCGAAATTACTGTGTAGTGTTTATAATTTTCGCTCTCGCGATAGTCCAAGCAGTTGGTTACGACACAGAGTTGTATGAAACTACGTCTTGTGATAGCAACGCGTGCTTCGACAAGCTCAAAGGGTCTCTAGGCGACTGTTCGTGCAATGTTGACACGATCGATTATTTCAATAATATAAAAATTTACCCGCGCCTCCAGAGTCTAGTGGGGAAGGATTACTTCCGCTTTTATAAAGTTAATTTGAAGAAGGAATGCCCGTTCTGGGCAGACGACAGCAGGTGTGCAATGAGGTACTGTCACATCAAGACATGTTCAAAAGAAAGTGTACCAGGTTATAAAAACGGATATGAAAACGAGGAACATATTGACGAGTCGCCTGCCACGAAATACTCTAAAGAATCCCAGTCTAACTGTCAGTCTGACACTGATCATGATCATAACTTGGGTTACTTGAACATGACCATTAGTGCGGCCAGTCAACATGATATAGCCAAGTGGAAAGCTCATGATGACGCTCTTGAAAATTTCTGTGAGTATGATGATAAAGATGTTGAAGCTGAATATGTTGACTTATCATTAAATCCTGAACGGTTCACTGGGTACAAAGGACCTTCGGCAAATAGAATCTGGAGAAGCATATATCAAGAAAATTGCTTCCGCCCAAAACCAAATCCGTATGTATCATTCCCGTTCCTGTTGACTTCAGACCTTGGCAACATGTGCTTAGAGAAGAGAGTATTTTACAGAGCTGTATCTGGCATGCACACAAGCATAAACATACATTTGTCTTCTAAATATTTATTGCATGAAAGAGTCGCTGGTTTTGCAGCATCCCCTGATGGTGAATGGGGACCTAATTTAGATGAGTTCCAACGTCGATTTGACCCATCACAGACGTTTGGTGAAGGTCCAAATTGGTTGAAAAATCTTTACTTCGTTTATCTTTTAGAAATGAGAGCCTTGGCCAAAGCTGGACCTTATTTAGAAAAGGAAGAGTACTATACTGGCAATTTGGTTGAGGATGAGGAAACTCGGCAAGCAATAAGTAACATGCTTGGTGTAATTTACTCCTTCCCAGACCATTTTAATGAGTCCTCCATGTTTACGGGAGGTAGTCAAGCGGCTGATTTGAAGGCTGAGTTTAGAGAACACTTCAGGAACATCTCCAGAATAATGGATTGTGTGGGCTGTGATAAATGCAAGCTATGGGGAAAACTACAGACCCAAGGATTGGGGACAGCACTTAAAATATTATTCTCTGAAAAGTGGAACAGTGCGGAAAGCGACCTGCATCAGACTAAGCTGCCTGTGAGACACAAATCTCATGAGAGGCTACAGAGGACAGAAATTGTGGCACTTTTCAACGCATTTGCCAGGCTATCAGATAGTATAAGGCAATTGGAAAACTTCAGGATTATGCTAAGGTGAGATTTCTAATTGATCTATTAAAAATACTTTGGATAAGACTGATTTCTGTTTTTATAGGTAGAGAAAACCTGTACAACATAATGTCATAAACTAAACATAGTTTGTTTATTAAAAAAGGTGGTAGGTTACAGAAAAGAAATCAGTTCTTAAAATAAACTCATTAAAAAGTGTGTTTTTCTATATAATCAGAAAGAAAAAATTATAATCAAATACAAATATAAATAAAACAGCTCATGTGAATGTTGAATTATTTATGCTATAACAATAAAATTAACTGTGAAATAAGTCAATAAAACACAAATATTTTATTTGAATTTCCTATTATAGCAAAACACATTTATGCCTGTAATATTTTTAAATTTAGAATATTGCTTATCTAACAATTATATACCTACCTACTTAGGCCCGTATTCTAAAATGTCACTCAGCTGAAAATCGATATAAATAAGGAAAACTTGTATAGACAATCTGCCAGACTGACAAATTTGTCAATATGTGAATACAATCTTTCTCCAGATAAATCGAGGTTCAGCTGAGTGGCATTCTAGAATATGGGCCTTAACCTTTAAGTATGAATGAAGTACAAAATGCATTTACAATGGCTACTTACAATATATTTTTAAATTATGCATGTCAGATATTTAAAAAAAGTAATCTTATTTTAATGCTTCTAGTTCTCCTAAATACTGCTGTAAGTACTTGTGGGTCTTGTCCGGGTGTTTTTGTGGATTTGTTTGTCTGTGTGGCTGTTTTTTGGGTTTGGTTAAGGCCTTTTTCTATAGTATAAATATGTCATATAATATGTCATGTAGTTATTTTTATATCACCAATATCATTTTTAAACTCTCTTTAGGAGAATTGACAATACTTATCATAAATTTATAAAGCTTGTGCAAAGTGAAAGGTATTCAAACCTTAGATATTTTTGTTGGAAATAAGGAGACCTGGAAGGGACCAAGATGGTTAAAACTATTAACATATGCACCAATATGGTATATTCCACCTATCCCATCTATCCTTGATTGGATTTTAGTGGTCAAAACACACTGGATGGGTTGCATTCAACATGGTTGGTTGGATCCTGCTGTATTAACAAGCGTTGTTATTGTCATGCAAATTAATAAATCAATGACAGAAAATAATGAAACTAAAGATAAACAATAACAAAGGTATTACTGGTCTTTATCTAGTAAATAACACACTTGCAAATATTATTGCGAACACACTAAAAAGGTATCAATGTAGTAATGAATAATTATTACTGCCAGTGGAGACCGCGATGATCAAACGGGTGATTAGCCCTTCTTTAGGGCATTTCAACCATTTTCTCTAAAATAATGACTCTCATCCAATTTTCGTATGTCAACTGGGACCAACGGCTTAACCTGGTCTTCAAGACACTAGCAGACCAATGCAAATATACATATTCTTGCATACAAATATTTATACTGACCAGAGGCATTCATCAAATCATTGTCATTCAGAAATGAATAGTACATCAGTCATCACTCACTAAGCTAATACATTACTTTCATATGAATGAAAATATTAGAATTTTCTTTTTGCACAAATTTAAATGCAATTTTCAGCTGTAAGTCCTGTATATAAATTTAAGATTTGAGTGTGCAAGAATTTAAGTGTGACCTAGGAAATCATTTTAATGTTATCACTTTTGTTATGTCATTATTGGGAATTTGTATACCTAAGTTTTATAGACTTGATTATAGCTGTTATAGCATCAACTTTGGCATAATTATGCGATTTTGTAGATGGCATTCTTTTGTTTATATTTTTTCATAATTTTCTGTTATTCTAATCATCATTATCATTGTGTTAATCCGGTCGCATTTAAGGCCCTCACGTTGGAGTCCGCTTTTCGACTTTTATTTCTTCACTTCGCAGTACGCTTTTCGACTTTTACTTCTTCACTTTGCACGGTCTTGGGCAATCATGGTAATACGACCATTGGCCAGCGTGTCACCTTTTACCCGTCCTACTGGGACCCGGCGGGGTCGTCATTGCGAGACATTTATTTACCCATTTTTTGGTATTCTTATATTGCACGTTTTTGTCATTTTTGGGTTGTTGCCTAATGATTTCAAACGCCTCATCAGCCATTAAATTGCACATTATTTTAACAATTTTTATGTATGGAACACGAAAGGGATAAAGAATTTGCTATCACGAAAGACTCCTACTTGACCAACAGAAATGTGCAACTTTTTATAGATAACATGAGATTACATCCTGCTCTAAATTCAAAACTCAATATCCATTCCCGTCTCACCCGTTTCAACCATGGCCCAATTTTTGTTATATAGCATAGCTTCTCTACTAGTAAATAGAAGTGATTTATAGGTATTTAATAGATATCGGTAGCTTAGTGGTAAACGGAGATCGACCCGTTCGAAAGATCTCGGCTTCATCCTGGCCATTACACTACCGACGTGAACACACTCCTAAAACATATCTGTGAACCGATTTTGTTTCAATTTGGTAAAGTGATAAACTAGAGTTTGGGAAAGGACGTAATAACCACGCGGGCGGGGTCGCGGGCACAAATAATGTTATTTACTTCCAAAGTTAAACCATTGTTGTGCTGTGAACAATATAATCTAATTAAAAAGTTGTAGGTACAGAATAAATAAATGTATTACTATAGTAATTGTTTTGTTTCTTCAATTGGTCTCTATAAAATAATTTCGTAAAATGTGTTATTTTTTTTCGAGCCAGCTCCTTGGCAATCTCTAAAATCAAATCAATACATCAATCAATTAGCCCACTGCAGTCTACTGCTGGATATATGCCTCTCCCAATGTGCGCTATTTCGTTCGATCCTCCGCCTTCCGCATCCAGTCTGTCCCAGCCACCTTTTTAGGTCGTCAGTTCATCTGGCTACAGGCGTCCTACCCTCCGTTTGCTATATCCCAATCTGATGTTATTTTAAACTATCGCGGTATAAACTCATAGATTTATACTAATAGTCCGGAACTTATCGCAATAAAATTTTGAAAAATGTACTCTTGCCGAAGTTTCGTGTGCGTTGCAGCACCCGTGGTCATGATTTTCATATAAAAACTATCCCAATCTATTGGCCGATACAATGTAGTTTAAGAGTTGATTGGAGAGATCTTTCCAGTGATCCATCTTTAAATTGTTCGGTTCGGTAATCTTATCGCAAGGTCTTTGGGATGTTATGTGTCTTTAGTCTGGAGAGTCTAAGGTTACTACTGCCGTGTAACTGGCCAGTGAGGTCGTTTTAATGGTTTTTTTTAAACCTATTTGAACCGCGGTAACCTAGTGGTATGGGACTGCTGAGACGAGGTTTCGGGTTCGATCTCAGGTTTTGACACACACCCATGACTATTCGATGCTTTTCGAAGTTATGTGTGTATTTATCGCAGGTTTGTAAGTGCCCGGTTAATGGCAATAGGCTCGCCACCTATTACAGTGGGACCTAAACATAAACTGGCGAAATGTGGGTGCTAGCACCTCTGCCTACCCTTTCGGAGATAAAGGCGTGAGTTTATGTTATGTTATGTTATGTTACTTAAAGAAAAAGGGGGTGTTATGATTTCGAACGGAACCCCAAAGCTAACAGAGCATCGCATTGCTCAATGCCATCTGTCAGACCAGATACATAATAAAAAGCCTATACAAACATAGATAACAAAAATGTATGTAGGTTGAATAAACGACAGTATACTATGGTATAACAACAGGTAAATATTTCCAAAAACAAGACGTGGTCCACGCTGGTTGGGTCACGTAATTGGAGAGTGGGAGGCGAATGATTCAGAATGTTCATATTTCATCATCAAGCAACGCGCGTCTTCTCGAATAATACTCTCCCCGCAGTTGTGACGTCACTGACAAACTGCCTCGGTGCGCAACGAGTACGATTCTGGGTATTATATCCAAGGTTCGATAAGGCATTATCCTTCACGTATCTATTTCTAAGTGTTTAATGGTAATTACTTTGAAAGGACGAAAATATAACAATGTGTTTCAAAATTGACCAAATTATGAGAACAATAAATAAAGAAACTGATAATACACGAAATACAGGTTCATTATGAGGGTGACAAATCATAAGTCTCAGATATAATTGATAAAAAAACACATTTCAATTGTGACTGTGAGAAAACAATACGTAATTTTTGCCTCATACAATCAAGTGTATTATGCTTTTTCACAAAGAAGACATTACACTTTTTTTTTGCTATTTTTTCCGATTTATTGACTTACGTATACTGCTAGCTCATTTATCAGTGCTTTTTTTTTTACGTGCGGGAAATCCCCACGGATACCCCACCCCTCCGGAGCCGGAGGGGGAGGTTATGTCGGACTCGAACCGACTAAACCGCACGCTGTCTCTGGGTCGTAGTGCTAGGCCGAAGGTGAGGTTGTCATGCGACATATCCCTCGCACCCCGGCTGACCCAGGGCCATCCCTCTCGGTGTGGCCCTCCTCGGGAGGGTGGACCACGCGGTTCCCGACTCACCCTGGTGTGGGGAGGCGCGCATCGTCCTACGATGCGCGCCGCCGCTAGGGTGACGGGTGGCTCCACCCGTCACCCTCAGGCCCGCGCTCATGGGGGGCGGAGGTCGGTCTGCGCCCTCCGACGCCCGAGGTCATTTCTCAGTGCAGTAATAACAGCTGAAATAAGAAACTAGCACCTTGACTGATATGCGGTTTATGTCAATTTTGCGCGTTCATTAATTTTGCAACTAACATAATTGTCTAATCTAAACCATGAAGAGCATACGTTTGATCAGTCCAACCTAAAAATACACAATTCGTATATAGCAGAATAATAGAAACAACAGCTCTAGATTATATTATAACTAATCTATAAAATCTTCATCTGTTTGCCTGCTAACAATAATATGAGGTCCTCCGATACATTTACGAAGTCGCTAAATTTGTAAAACTCCATGACCATCTATTCGAGAATAACGATAACATGGGAAAGCGACAGGTAACGCACCTCCCAAAAAAAATGCCTGTACCCAAGTTGGAACTGTTCAGGAATAACTGTGTTTACATGGCACCTCTTATTTTCAACTCCTTACCCAAGGAGATGGTGGAACTACCGCGCTCAAAATTTCTACGCACATTACGGGAGTGGTTAATTAAGCAAAGCTTTTACGACACTTCAGATTTCCTGAAGAGCAGTTCTTGCCGTTTCGGTGCGCATTGATTGGAAAGCATTGTTTCACATGTAATTGATAAATTATTTGACTTTGAAATATTTAGTTCATTGAGATTGTACTATTGCTTGCTATAATAATATAATCCTGTTGACTGTTCCTAAAATTTATGACATATTCTGTAATTTTTAACATTTCGATTTTGACTTATTTTAACTTTTGACATGTTTACTTTAATTTTCATGTTTATTTAATATCTTAGGCTCAATATGTAAGTTTGACATTTTGATTTTGACTCATTTTAACTTTTGACATGTTTGCCTTAATTTTTCATATTTTTTTCAACTTCTTGCGCTTAGTAATTGTTAAAAACGCTTATCATAGTTTTGATTGATAGACAATGTTGCATGCGGAAATTTCTGTGAGACATGCTGTACACCATTGTAATATAATGTTAACATCTTTATACCAGACCATGTTTCGTGCAATAAATGAATTTACTTACTTACTTACAAGGTCAAAAGAATCGATGTTTTTTGCATTCCTTGTAAATGGTCAGTAATATCATAAACATATAATTAGACTTGGGCAAAATAGTTCACATTTAGGAGTTAGTTCACCAAATCTCACTCCGCAAAAGGAACTAGTTCCTTTTATTAGTTCCTTTAGTTCCACAGTTCCGTTGCATCATTTGGCTCCGTGAGACTGTGTGAGTGACTGAGTCAGTTAGTTCACACTCTACAGCGGATATGAATCGATGAACTGGACTGAGTTATGAATTGATTCATTGTTTCAAAGTTTTGGATTTCCCTTCATACTTTTTTCAGGCTTAGGACTGACATTTAAAGTGCCAAATATAAATATTATGTTATAGATTTCACTTTAAAAGGCATATTTAAAAATCAATTTTATTTACAATAATCTTTTTTTTTTGTTTACATTTTTTCTTTCTTTTGTTTTTTTTTTTGTTTTCGGTTTTGCTTTTTACATATATTTTAATTATTTTTTTTACATGTTTGCATGCAGGAAAAGTAATTGAGACACCTTTTCAGGTTTTAATAAAGTGCGACGTGCTCTTAAGATATCGCCCGCCTTTGAAAATATTCTTTCGCAGGGTACCGAAGTAGCTGGAATGCATAATCTTTTGAACATGTACTGATACAAATTTGGATAAACATTTTTTCTATCGTACCACCATTTTAGTGGATCAGACTGTCTTGGAATTAAATCTTCTTTTAAATATCGATCCACTTCTATGATAGCTTGAGCTGTAGAACTAAGCGGTACTGTTTCTGAGATCTCTTTATCAATATCTTTCCAAATGTCGTCATTTGCTTCTGTAATATTTGTTTCGGAGATTGAGGGCAAATTTACATTGGCACTGGTAACAGAGGCGCTGGCGATTGCACAAGTTTTTTTCCTTAATTCTTTCACCGCGTTTTCATATTTTGTGACACAGTTAAAGCCGATTCTTTTAAATCTAGGATCAAGTATTGTAGCTTCAGAATGTAAAGGCGATGACTCAATATCCCCAAATCTTGTGATGATCTCGCCATGCAGTTTTCGAATAAGACTTTGCACAGGTTGCGGGTAAGCTAATATTGTATTCACCGAATGATATTTATTCATATGGTTGAGCATAATTTTGTAGTAACAAATGACTTTTGATGTTGTAACTGATTTTTCAGCTGAAATTTCATTTGTTATGTCATTGAATGGTTTTAAAATTGGAAGAATTTGTTCTATAATTTCGAAATCTTCCGCGCTGATCATCAAATCACTTCTTAGGGTAAACGTTGTGGAAACCACGGCTTCTTTTAATTTAAGGATGCGTTCCAACATTTGATATGTAGAATTCCATCGGGTTTCTACATCTTGTTTCAACGTTAGCTCAGGCAGGTTCAGCTGCCTTTGTGTTTCACAAAGCTTGTACTTAGCTTGTGTACTTCGTTTATAAAATTCTACAAGTCTTTTAATTCTTTCTATAATAGGCAAGACTTCTCCTAAGCCTTTTCTGACAATCAGATTTATTTGGTGGGCGAAACATCCGATGTGCCTCCACCCACCCAAACGTACTGCAGCTACAATATTTGCTGCATTGTCAGATACTACAGCACTTATCTTGAAATCAATATTCCATCGTCTAAAGCAGTCTTTTAAAAATTCTGATAAATTTTCGCTGGTATGTCGCTCTTCATAACGAATGCATTCCAACAAATATGAACACATTTCCATTTCTTCATTGATGTAGTGTATTGTCACCGCAATATAGCTGTCTTTTGTAAAATCGGAAGTCCAACCATCTGTTGTCACGGAGACGGCTTTGGTAGAGTTCAGCTGATGCTTAACTGATTCAACGGTCTCATTATATATTTTGGGGATTAAACTTTTTGATAAAGTTTTTCTTGAAGGCAATATGTAGCCTGGAGTTTGAGCTACCATTTCCAATAGTTTTTTAAGCTCTGGTTCTTCAACTATGCGCAAAGAATGGTGACCTTTCGATACCCACTTCACCACTTGCTTGTCTATGACCTGCGATTTTTGAATAGAGATAGGCCTTCTTCTAGTCACAAATTCAGTTATCATCTGTTGCTGACGAGTATGTTGAGCTCCTAAAGGACCACTGGTAGTTACTGTGGTTTCTGTAGTTGTAGTTGTTGTTGTGGTTGGAAATTGGGATGTTGATGGTAATGATTCACCTACGATTTCAAGCGGTCTGGCTGCAACCTGCCGTTCTATGGTTATTGGTATTGTACTATGTTTTCTATGCATGTGACGCGTCAAATTGCTCGCATTCCCACTTGCAATACTGAATATACTGCTGCAATAACCACATTTAGCTTTTTTGGGCTCCACTTCAGTGAAGTGTCCCCAAATATCGCTACGTTTCCTCGAAGTCATTTTACAATAAGTCAATGAACAAACTATTGAAATAAAACCAGTGATTAATTAATTCTATTGTGATTTATTCTTCTAAGCGTTTTCAATAACCTATTTTAATTTGTGATATTCGCATAAACTTTCCATACAACTCCAATCAACTTTGAACATATCCGAAATGAGTTATTTAAAGTTCAAAACTAGCTACCTACTAACTACAGAACCACAGACATAAACCACAAAGAAACGAAAACATATTTATTTTTTTAATGGCCATGGATACAAGTCCTTATAGCTTAACTTAAATTTAATACGGAAAACATATAGCAAAGGACTGCTGTTCTAAAATTCACGATCAAAACAAATAAATAAAGACTTAAATATTCGTCTTTAAAATGAAAAGTAATAGTGCAGACAAATAGACAGCAACATAGAAAACGACACGAGCTAACTTCACAAACAGCCCATGTGTGTTTGTTAATAAGTTAGTTTTATCAAATCGCTATCCGAAATTAAAAAGGAATACAATTGCTCCAAAGGATTCATCATCATCATTTCCGTGTCCTTCTCCCGATTATTTGGTGTCGGCGTAATATGTCTTTTTCTAAAATAAACGCTCATAACAAACAAATAAAGAGTAAATTATTCTCCGAAATGACTAGTAAAAGTATCGATTCAATTTGTACCTAATCCATCAGAGCGGATCATAGATTATATTCTTCGTATATCTATGGAGCGAAGCGATAAGCAGGTGAACTAACTGAACTAACGGAACTCGGGAACTAAAATGTTCCAAACTGGTGAACTAATTCATTTTACTCCGTGTAAAGGAACTAGTTCCGTGAATTGAATCACTCCGGAGTTACACAAGTCTACATATAATATTGACAACGCTATACTTCATACGAATTGTCCACAAAACATGGAAAGATAGCTTTCGCATAGTTAATAATTAGGATTGAATGTCTTTACTGACTGGATGAAATATCGTTGCACTTACCTACACTAAATATTTTGAGTAGGCTGTTAAATATCATATTATTTTGTGGCTCACTTTTACTGCATCCGGAGCCGGAGGTTATGTCGGACTCGAACCGAGTAAAACACACGCCTTCTGTGGGTCGTTGTGCTAAGCCGACGGGGTATATTTACTGAGGTAACGTGGTATACAGAAGATAATATATTTATTTACGCCATGTGGCTCTGCCAAGATGAATGTTATAAAAAATAGTCAAAGTTTTATGTTGAGCTACTTATATATTGATATCCATCACAACATACGCACGCACGAAGTAAACTTGACCATCAAAGGCAAATATGTAATGATAAAACTTGACAAAAGCTTTTATTTACAAATTGATCATATTATATCTACTTGCCAAGCGTAACATTAATTTTACAAGGAAAATCGATTACCTACAGATACCGTTGATTTAAAATGAATATCGTGATAACCTTGCGATTTTGATATGATTATCATAAAATGCATTAATACAAATGGAGACCGATAAGTATGTAGTTGACTTCATTTTTGTTATCTAGTCCGGATTTCCTTAAGTAATCAATTTGTTTGTTATTATTTACTATTTTTCTTAATGTTCTGATCGATCTATTATATAAAAAATGAATCGTTCAATTTGTTGCTAAGCGCAAATCTCAAGAATAGCTGAACCGATTTCGCTTATTCTTTTTTTTAGAATATTCCTAGCATCCATGAATGATGAAAGAAAAATTTTAAAAATTGCCTGTTAAAATCTAAAAACAACACTTTTCTATACTACCATACAAAAGATTTTTAAATATACTTAAAAGTCAATTTAAACTTTAATACCATATCATAAAGTTCAAGTGTTAGTGGAGAAGTACCGGGAAGGCAAAACAATTGAGTGACGCATAATGCCTTAGGGTTACTACGGGGTTGAAGTATGCCACGGGCGAAGCAGAAGCGGGTCAGCTAGTTGGTCATAAATAGACATAAATTAGCCTATTGCAGTCCACAGCTGGAAATATGCCTCTCCCAATGTTAAAAAACTTTGGCCTATGGTTTCCACGCTGGCCAGACGGGTTGGTACATGGTTTTATTACGAGTTTTTCTTCTCTCGCAGTGATACCATCTGCGTATTTTTCCGTTAGTCACTTCTTAAGATCCCCCTTCGGTTGTGATGGGGATACTTGTATTCTTTCTCTGTCACCTTACGCATAACGGCTATGGATAGTAAACTGTAGACTTTTTGACAGCGTCTTCCAAAGGGCGACCGTGCATGGGACCCTGAATTGAAATATGTAAGCGATTTTAGTATAGGTAGTTTAGAGTAGAATATTGTAAATCGGCATCAGTACCGCTGGCACGTCATTATCATCGCAGCGTTGAGACCCGGTTAAATCCGAGGCTTTCACATGTGGTCAGCTTTTCGGCTTTTACTTCTCCACTGGACACGGCTTTCAGAATCCCTGGCAGTGAGTCTTTTGATATCCCTCCAAGCAATGCTGGCTTCAGTTAATATTGCTGACTCAGGTCAGTATTGCTGGCTTGAGTCAACATTGCTGGATTAAGCCAATGTTGTTGGTTTGAGCCAGCATTGCTGCGGTCTTCATTACTACATTAAGTCGATATTATGCTAAAAGGTGGGTTAGATAGATTATATATCATTGCCATCTTTAGGTCCATCATCAAAATTCTTGCGTTAATTCCGGTGGTATCCAAGTCTATTACCTCGGAGACCGGGAGTCTTACTGCGATGCGGTTGAATTTTGACATTTTCTGCGAAGCGACTGCCATATGTCCTCCACAGCCATTAGTGATATCGATGTATTGCAGTTCCACCAATTGTCGGACTTTTTAGGGCTCCAACTACCCGTGATGAATGCCACAGATGTTCGTATGATAACCGACAATCTCTAGGCCTAAATCTAATCCAAACCATATACATAATGTTTCCGTGTGAAATACCCAGACATATGTTTTGTATTGGAAAGTGATTGTCCGCGGGTATCGAATGTGCAGCATAATGATGAGGCGTGATTGGATATAATACGCCCATCCGTTCACATAAACGAGGAAATTTTGTAGTTGTACGTTACATGTATGACGTAGGTAAAGGTTTTGTAATGTAAATGTCTCTTGCTTGTACGTTTTATTGTGAAAAAGGTAAGATATTTTATCACAGAAAATTTATATTAGAAGCGCGAATACACTTTTCTAGAACTTTGTGGTATTTTTGGATGGAAAAAATGTCTTCTTTATAGATATCATTGGGTGGGAATCGTTATATTATGCAAAGTTGTGCTATTTTCACTTACCAGAAGCAAAAAAAAAAGAGATAAATGTAAATAAATAAGCTATTAAAATATTATCTATTGTGAGGCATTGTAAATGTAAATTTTCCCTGTACCATTTACGGCTGTCAATTGCTTAGCCATTAAAGATAATTTTTGAAGAAATTATATATTTTGTAGTTTTCCTAACACTACCCCACAGCATGTTTCATTCTAGTCGTAAGTTTAGTTCTGCATGTTATTTTTAAGTTTTTTTTTTGGAAAAATAATGCAAAATTAAATTTTATACACCTACAGCACGCAAAAAGACGGGAGTCAAAAACCAAGCTTATTTGGAAGTTTCCAGGATACGAAGTGAGAAGACAGAGGGAAATCTAGAATAATTTTAGACAATATTGTTGGCGTTCTAAGGAATGTTCCTAACTTAAAAATGGGTTAGACTGTGTCTAGTTATATTTTGTCTGTGTTATATTTCAAAATGGCGTCTTAAATACTCATCACTGAGATTTTATTTAATTGATTTTTGTGCGACTCGTATTTTTTTACTTTTGAAAATTTATACATTTTAATTTTCGTTGATTATAAATAATTTCCGTTTAACGCCAATTAAAATTCATCACAAGACTTAAAATATTTATTGAAAACCCAGTGAAGTGTTGAGCTTAATTTTTATACAGGGTGAAGCTAAACATTGATAGGTATCGGTTCTTATCGTGATAATTACAGAGTAATAATTGTAGTTTGTAATAGTTTCCATGTGTGCGGTCATTAGGTCGATCCATAGCAGTTGATGACATTATCTGCTATGGATATTCCAAATATATTAAAATAAATTGCTGAATAGTTTGTTGAATTTATGAATTATAATATGTATTACTGTTTAAGTTAGTGGATAAAATGTGTATTATTTAATACGGGGTGCCTGAAAAGTACCTGAACAGCGAATAAAGTCACAAATGATTGAAAAAGTTCTAATATATATTTAATTTCGATGAGTGAAGCGTACAACATTCGTAGTTGACGCTTCATGAATATCTAATTTTAGATGTAAAGAATACTGAAAATGTCCTCTTTCACCCTTAGATGCTTTAGCTTTGCCCTTAGTTTTCTGTGTATAGATTAAGGTTAAATAATAAGTATATCATAATATAAAAATAAAGTGCAATAGATTTGTGAACGGTTATTTATATTCCTATGTCCACTTGGCAGACGAACTTTTATTACGACTGCTTGGTTTAACGATAAGTACCTGGTATTTATTTAAAAATAAATTTTTGTGGCGCTATTGAAGTACATTTTCAATTTAAACTAAGGCCACTGCTATGAACAATAGCACAGAACTATAATACTGATTTATATTCATGCAAAGGTATGGAACGCATCTAGTATGTGTGCATGACAATTGTTAACATTATATGTCCATATATGGACAATATATCATTTGCACACATACAAGGTACTTTCGCTGGCCGTGGGGCAATTCTAAACACCTGGTACAGAACCAATTGAACGTTCAAGTTAAGTCCGTTGAATACAGATCACAAGCACATTTCATATATGCCGAGGTGTATTGGACGTTCATGTGGTGTACGGTAGTAAATTAATATGTTCATCTTTTTTGTTTATTGTTAAATATTTACAATTCCATTGTTATGCTTATTAAAATATTCCTAATTAAGTAAGTTTGTGGAATAAATTAGTGCGTGAACACGTAACGTTTAGATTGTGTAGTGCTTTGAATATTGTCTGATTTATTTCGAAAAGTTTTTACAAAATTTGTTTATTTAGAAAGTAATAACCACTTAATTTTAACGACGAAAATTTTACTTTTATAATTAGAGAACTATTTATTTTTTAAAACGTCAGTTTGTAAAAATAATAATAAATCAATTTAATAAGATATTAGCTATGCTTCGGGGAGGCTCGGGAATTCAAAATAGTATTAGATTTATTAGAAGTAATTTAAAAACTCATTTTGAGAACAATCTACGAGGCTAGAACGTACATACAAAAAAATATCATTTTAAAATTATGCAACAATGAAATTGACGCATCCGTTATAAGACAGTACTTGGCTATACTATACATATATTCAAGGATGTCAGATACGAGTCCAATTGTGATTGGCTGCTACCCAAAAAATATTCGAACTTCAACTATTGTAACAGGCGTGTTATCAGCGAACTGTTGATCTAAATATCACCTAGCGTGTTTTTTTTTTTAATTTGTAATTGTTTCTGCACGAACGGTTACTATGCTGATTAATGTGAATTTTCATGATTTTTTACGGTCAAAAATTGGCAACAAATATTGCTCACATGTACTTTTACATTCTGAAACAATAACAATATCGAGTCGTTTAAATAGTTTTGGTCACAAATATATTTTACACAACAGAAGTATTATTAGTTTTATTATAGTGATTTAGGGTGTATCCATCCATTTCAATAAAACTGGACCTAAAGCCTTGCAAATATTGTTATCTATTTGGGTTAGTTATTCAGACTTAAAAAATACATGCATAATTTATGGTACTTAATTGTGGCGGGAAATATTTATGCAGGTTTTGGTTGGTTGCATTTTGTATCTTACAATTTTATCTTATTGTTTTTCAAGGTACTATGTCTGAAGTTATTGTCATGCAAATTTATATTCATTTTAATGTCACAGCAAAAAATAAGTCACGTAAGCGAAGCGTAAGCCAGTGCAGATTAGAATTTTATTGAAATAATTAACACTGGGCAAAATAAATTAAACTTGCTATGAAGTACGGGACTGAAAAGCCGTGCATTTTAAGGGTGAAAAATGGTGTTCTACGATTTGCAGCGTAACTAAACCTCCTATCGATAAGTAAAATACATAAGTTGCAGGTAATAACAAGGTATACAACTTTTGTCTAAACCGTTTTTCACATTACCTTACAGTTTTCGAGCAAAATTGGAAAAAGGGGCCCTTTGGTTTCTTTTCTGTACTTTATAACAAGTTTAATTAATTTTTGTCAGTGTTTTAAACATATTTCCTTTCATTTTTAACAGGTTTCATGCGGTTGTTAATTTTTTGTGTTATCTTTTTGGGAGAGGCCTATGTCCAGCAGTGGACTGCAGTGGGCTAATTGATTGATTGATCTGCACTTGGCTCACCCTTGTTACCTTTAGAAATAATACTTACACTATTATATTGAACTAACTGGAAACTGCTATACTCGATTTTTATGTTAATTTAAAGCAGTGATTGATTATATTTTTGATATTTTTTTTTGCGATACATGTTCATTGTCATAATAATGAATGAGTTGATGTACATATATTTTATTTTTATTTATTATATACATTTTAAATTCTCACTTTCAGTGCTACAAAGAGAAACTACTTAATACTTTTTATTTTTTATGTTTAATTTATTTAGATTATATAGGCTAATTGATTGATTTGATTGACTGATCATATAGATACATGGTTTATTAACTGAAGAGAGGGTGGTTGAAATTAAAACTATAAGTATTTTATGTATTCATTAATGACTATTCTTTTCTTTTTCTTCCCAATAAACTTAGTCGATTAGATCCTAAGGTACAACAGGCAATTGTTTTCTGGTGCATAGTACTCAATGCGATATCTATATTGTCTGTGATTTTCAAGTCAAATGTCATGACAAAATTAATTTTATTTTTAATTTTAAAATAAAATATTGTTTTAATTATATATTTTGTGTTTTTTTTTCTTTCAATCCGAATATTTGTTACCTACAACTAAACAAATCTGAATTTTTATGTTTAACCAGGAAGCGATTTTTATTGCGTGTGTGTCAATAAAATATATATTAACTGCTGAAGTTTGCTGTGTTGTTTGCACTAACATAATATAAAGTAAAATTATGGAGTCCTCGACAGTCTGAAATAGTATTTCTTTGGTTTTCAGATCGCAACAAGACATGCATGACGTGCCAACATTTTTGCAATGCGCACACGGAAGCATTTGAAGTCAGAACTTTACTTATTCTAGTGTACTTATCTAGTATTTTGTATAACGCATACCCAGTCACTTGTTATAAAATATTAATTTCTTTTATAAAAGCCTCTTATAAAATAAATAGTAGATATTTAGGTTGAGGTTTTACTGTAAATTCCTGAAAAATATAAGTAGTGACGGGGTCTATATGGTGACGGGCATCGAGGACATATATTAAGTAGAGTCAACGCCACAAAATAAGTCCCGTGACAAAACGCGGAACTAAATTGACATCGCCACCATACTGTTCGTTGATTGGTTGGAGCCATGATAGAGTTGCCAGCACATTTTCTTATGTTGTACTAGTGATTATACTTACCGGCATATAAATCTAAGATCCCAATCACGTCACAACATGGGACTCTAAATAAACAGTACGTGTTTTTAGGTGTCTTTTGAGGATGGCATGAGGTGGTACACTATTATGGTATATATATTTTTTAATCAGTAAAGAGTAGTTGCTTTCGCTATTTTCAGTATCACATACGTTCTGATCACTCTCTGTTGATATGTTGTTGCATCTATTAATCCATCTTTTTTAAACAATCATGTTCTAGGTATTTCAAATGATCACATTCTAACATGCTACGTTGGAAACGCGCGAATATAATTTCTTAACTTCTGTGGTTCAACTATTATATTCATATCTGAACAATAAGGGATCTGGTAAAATAAAAAGATTATACTGACAACATTACATGTTGTGACAGCCACGGGACTTATTTCGTGGCGCGTACTCTAATTCAATTTTTTTTCTATATGGCAAGGAGAGTAAACTCCTACCAATTTTAAAGCGCGGTCCAATCAAACGTTCCATTTTTAAACACGAGCCTTACACAACTGCATACCTAGTATTAGGTATTGCACATCAATGATGTATTAATACCACTGTATAATTATTTATTCTCAGATAAAGAGTTAATCTAAAATGTAATACCGCTGAATTCAACACAGATATATTGTTATCGTTTAGTTTTAAATATATAGCAAAGGATTACAAAAAATATAACTTATTAGACATAACAGTTACTTATCAATATTTTAGTGATATGTTCTTTTTTGAAGTCTTATTTCCATAATGCTTGAAATAAAATACGATTACAATACCTAGTGTTATAAAATACCATTTAATATCCTTTAAGAATATTAAAATTATAAATGATAAGTTTTGCATAAACTTCTTTAGTTTACTAACAAAAAGACGTTCATCCATATTATCGAAACCTAATTGTTACGTAATTTTAAACAAAGAGTTTTAAATCAGAGTAGTTACGATCGCGACATAAGCAATGGCGGTCGTAAGATATTTTCCGAACAACTCAAGGGTATAAGTATAAGTATATAATAGTCGGCTCTGTAGAGATGATGTTAGAAGTTTCTACAAGAATTTAGTACAAAAATTGGAACCTGAAGATTAGCCGTATGGTCAGTTCGAAGAGATTTTATTTTAGATAAATGTGTGGTCATGTACCGTAAGACGAAGCTTCTGCATAAACAGAAATCGGTATCACCCTCTCCTTTCCTATAGAGGACAACACATGCAGGGCTAAGATGTCACTCGCATACGGTGCAGAACATTCCTTCAAGAACTAAGCGGTTCGGTGAGTCTTTCCTTTGTCGCACCATTAAGACCTGGAATTCCTTGCCAGCTCACGTGTTTTCTTCATACAGTCCCGGGTCCTTTAAGCGGGACGTGAAGAATCATCTGATGAGGCCGTCAAGCTGAGTGCCACCATTGTTAACATGGCACGTGTAACAACACCTACATAATGGTGGCCCTCTTTCCTGAGATTTTACCTTCGGCTTACCATCAGGCAAGGTGAAGTCAAATTGACGTGTCCTATATAAAAAAATAAAAAGGCCTAGTTAAAATATGAGCGGCTGTGCAATTCTCTAAGCGTTCAGCGCCGAGCACAGCTCTGCGACAGCTTGATAGATATTATCAAAAAAAAAAAAAAAAACGGGTGACGTCACTGCAGATCTACCAATAACAATCTGTAATAAGGCTGTTACTGCGTTATGCTCGACGCTGAATGCTTAGTAGAGAATTGCACAGCAGTGTTGCCATAAAAGCTCGCCCCCTAATTACGTGAGACCGAAAATCATAGTTGATGAAATGTGGGTGTTAAAACACCTCTGATTACTTACACTCATCGCGCTATATCAGTAAAAGTCCCAGGATTTTCTTCCATTAATAGGGAGAACTGTTTCTCGTAGTCCCAACCTTGTTAGGCCACTTTACACGCTAACCTGAAACTGTGTGCGTTTTTAGTCATTTCGAATCCGACATGCTCCCGCTGCTGGCGGGTATTCGTGGGGATTTCTGCACCAAAAAAGTACCGCTTGTTATCATTTAATCACTAATAGCGTATTGAATCTATATACCTAGCGACTAGCAGCATAATATTTATCAGCAAACATACTTGACAACGATATATTTATTGAATAGATTAGCTTGATGGTGACTCAGCTTATCAAAAATAGCAAACTGGTATATGCATGAGGTATATGGATTGCTGCGTGGGAGTACTCAGATACAGGAGGGCAATTTAAATATGTAGGTACATACTATGGA
The DNA here is from genome assembly GCA_949126895.1 of Eilema caniola. NCBI lineage: Eukaryota > Metazoa > Arthropoda > Insecta > Lepidoptera > Erebidae > Eilema > Eilema caniola. The sequence continues at coordinate 24,421,209 of OX421466.1, forward strand.
CTATTCTTTATTCTGTACTACGGTGTACCTACCTACTACCAACTCAGTTGGGTTCCGGCAGCCGATTCACTACCATCTTCAGCCTAATTCTATTAACACTTTAACAGCGTGATAACAATAATTAAGGAGAGATTTATATAAGTCTAATTGAACATTCTCTTATAGTGCCTTTATATCTTCGTGTACCTAATTACGAGATTTTATGTTTTCATTTTCCTGGTTTCAACTATAGCGTGATAATTTTTTAGTCTGGTTGGGTCACCATGCCCAAGTTTTTCAATCTGTAAACAAGGTAGGTACCTATCTTGGCAATCTACTTTGTATCTAACCATGTAGTTTTGATTAATAAATAGCTTGGATCGACTTTAATCCAATATTCATGGATTTGCTATATATTATAATCCCGGGATTTTTCACCTTTTACCCAGTCTCGGCAGTTTAAGTATTTCATCACCATTAAATTATTAAAGTTTCGTTCCAACCTAGGTACAGCACAGCGAAGCTTGGTTCAGATAGGTTCGGCTGTAGTCTTTTTTAACTGATTATAAGGACTTGATACTATTATTATTACTTTACATGGTAATAATATGTGGGTACCTAATTTGATGAGACTGAAATTGGTAGCCGTAGCACACAAAATTGGCAACCGAATTGTAGCAGCTAAAATGCGAATTGTTGATTGAGGCATAGTTAGGCTATTATGTAGGTAGCAGTAGTAATAGTCAGACTATTGATAATTTGTTTCAGTGGTAAGCTATCCAAATTCACCTATACTACCGTCTTTGGCATGGCTCGGTGGCTCAGTGGTCAGAGTATTCCCCCTGTAAGGGAAAGATCGCAAGTTCGAGTCCCGCCTGAGCGATTCACTTTTTTCTATCTTAATCGATTTGAAAAGTTAGCAAAATTTCATTCAATTATTTGGGCGGAGTCATCGAAAAACAATGTTTAAAAATGATTGCAACATCATTCATTGTTTCCGATAGTTCGTTAGAGTGTCGGTAGATGGCTCCCACCGTCGCCCTAAATACGTTAGTATAGGAGAATTTGGATAGCTTCAGGTGTGGCTCGGAGGCTCAGTGGTCAGAGCATTCCCCCTAAAAGGTAACGATCGCGGGTTCAAGTCCCGCCTGAGCGATTCACTTTTTCCTATCTTAATCGATTTGAAAAGTTAGCATAGTAAATGCTTCAAAATTCCATTCAATTTCATCACTGGTTTGCAGGAATCGTGTAGGTAATAGGGATCCCCACTGCGCGGAAAATACAATCTATTACATTAGATTGATTGTTGCATATTATTGATTTGTATATTGTTTAACTCAGTGTTGCACACTATTTCCAGCTTGTCTAAACGGAATAACGTTGATATTTAATTATTACATAAAAACTACTCTATAAACTCTCTGCTCTATAAGCTCTATATACCTACTATGTGGGGTCAATTCAAAACAGGGGGGGGGGGGAGGGGGCAATGATAAAAGCATTATTTTGAGCTTGTTTCTAATGGACGTCCAGAATGAAGAAAATTCGTAAAGGGATCTTCCAGGGAACTCATTAAGATCAGAGGCAAATGGATCTTTTTTCTTTTTGAATGCATATATCTCAGCAGCAAACTGTCGTAAGTTAAAAAAAAAGGATTATCCTAATTCCTATTCCTAGCATCGCGACACGCTGAAAACTTCTGTAAATTGTTTGAGACCTTCTAGTAATGCGAATATGTATTTGATTGCTATAATTTGGTTGCCTCATCAGGCTGGCCGGTGGGACGGTTATTTGGTTATATCGGACTCAAACCAACTAAGACCGCACTGTCTTGGGCCCAATAAAGCATTGCCTTTCCACCTCGGCAATTTCCCGGGACGGCATGGTCTTGTACTGGGAAATCTGTATCCATCCCCAGTCCCAGGAATTGCAAACTTTAATAACGAAGCTTGTGACCAAACGACAGAATCTTCAACAAGAAGGACAAGGACAATTAACTTTATCTTCACGATTCGTTTGGGTTTTGGTGCCTAAGTGTCTGCGTGACGGACGGCGCATTCGTCAAGGTGACTAGTGCATAATCATTGACAAAGTGAGTACTTATGTAGGTGAACGTAAGTATCTAGGTAGGTAGGTGTTTTTGTATTTAATTTACATGTCTTCCTTTTTAACATTTAAGCACTTTACAGAGGAAAGTGTTGTCACTGTCCAGATTGGTTACATACATATGTCGCCGCCAATTAGCTTAATCACGGCATTCAATTAACGGCCTGAATGGTGTTCAGCCATTTAATTAAACAGTTAGAAAAATGACTTATTTCTGCATGGTTATAAAAAAATGCTGCGGAGCTATCACAATAAACCTATCACTAATTCTCTGTAAATACACCTCTGTCTACTCCTCCAGGAATTTACAGATGTAAGTATATGTATGTATGTAATTTAGCATTACCCAGCCAGGTTATTAAATGATGTAATAAACGACACGGCTGAATGTCATTCAGGCCCTTAATTGCATGGCGCCGTTTAGTTAACTGCCTAGGCAGTTAATGGGAAGGCTGATTAGGCTATTGGCGGCGACATATGCATATGCTCACGCCCATATCCCTCCGGGGCAGGTACAGACAACAACCCGCCATTTGACTACATCCTTATATACTTTATGAGCTTCCCCTCCTGCCCGTAATCTTTTCATGCAAGCCCACCTGACGATTACGCTTAATATTGATTACTTCGATCACAAAGCCGGTAATAAAGATACACAAACATTATTTTCGTGTGGAAATTCCCAACGGGCTTTGAACTGAATAAAACTAGCTTAAAGGTAGCTTAGTGGTTAAGGAGCCGGCCTTACGATCGAGTGGTCTAGGGTTCGAATCCTGGTCATTATACTACCGTCGTGAACCCAATCCTAGTACAAGCAATTTAGCTTAGTTGGAGGGTTTAGAGGAAATATAAGTAATGTCGGTTGCTAATATTCTTAAAAAAAAAAACTACACGCTGTGTCGAGTCTTCAGATGGAGTGTAAGATTACCTAAGACTTCCAAGACATATCCTTGCCTTGTTAGCCAAGGACTATCTCCGGTTTTGTGATGAGATGGAAATCTATGATTGGTGAACGTTCTCTCCTCCACTGCCGTAACACCCCCGTGCTATCTTCAAACTGCGCATTTGGAGCACATTATGAGCATATTTTGAGGTCAAGATATAACTATATACTTACATAGGCACAAGCAAACGGCTAAGTTATCTTTAATTTTTCTATTTCATTTAGATGCTGTATTGGTTCCCGGTGAAATAGGACTTCACCAGCTCTCCCTGTGGGTATCGTCAAGGGGGACTATGGGATAGGGTGTTCTCCATCCGGCAGTAAACTTACAGTCCAAGAAAAAGTCGCCCCCTATAACGTGGGAACGAAAATCATAATTGGCAAAACGTGCCTTTTTCTGCCTACGCGTTCGGGGATTTACAGGCTTATGTATATATGTTTATGTATTCCAGGAAATCTAAAGTGCAATGAACTTAAACTACAATAATACAATACAATAAGTAAAAGGCGGGTCGTACAAACAAAACCTATCTAGGTAGGTATATAGGTATGACATCATAACGACTCATTCCTGTTTTGTTGCTCAGGTGTCTGCGTGACAAGCAGCGCATTCACTGGGCCGACTAAGTGACTAACACTTAATCAGTGACAAGTGCACACGAGCACTTGTATTGCTTGTTCATATATCTTGGACATAAAATGTCTTCTATTTGCACAGTACACGTCTCTTGAATGTATTTGGGCCACTCCTTCTCTTCCCATGTGGTGTCGTACAAGGAGACTAAGGGATAGGGCTGATTAACTTTAACATCAGACAGATATGTACAGCCCAGACTCAGCCTCAGATGCATGGCTCGAGTCAACAATAGTGCCCGGAATACGGCAATAGGCTCACCCCCTATTACGTGGGATCGAATACAGATTGGTGAAATGTGGGTATTAATTCACCTCTGCCTAACACTCCGGGGATAAAGGCGTGAATATATGTATGTATGTATGAAGAGCTACGGCCTTGGAGGAGCTGAAATTCACCAAATAGATTATAACAAAACAATCTACGCGTGCCAGGGCCTTATAAATATCGCTATTTAGGTCCTAGAACGAGCAATACGCAGGTTGAAGTGTTATCGGCGAATGTTTTCACATTATGCGTCATTAGTGCATACGTGCTATTTGTTGTTGTTCGAGTATGCAAGCTAAGTTTATCCTCCTCTGATTAAAGTAACGTCACTATACCTATGTTATTAGCATGTCATTTATTGTTATTTTAGGAATTTCCCAGTAACAATCAAAGTTAAAGTTTTATGGCCTTTTTTATAGTGTAGAAATTCCAACTCGAACACACAACACGCCGCCGCGCCGTCTTGGGTCATCAATTGGTGAGGGCGAGATTCTGGCATATCTTTCACGACAGTGTTTTCCAAACATTGATCTGCCGTGGCCCGGTAATTTTAACACTGCCCCTTCGTGACCCACTGAATACTTTTTAACACAAGCTGGTTTCATTAATAATACACATTTATTAATGGTAGAAATGTTTTTTATTTATACTAGGTAGGTATGTACATAAATATTTTGGTATCACCTATTTAGTCACTAAATTGTAGTGCGAAGTATGGAGCTGTTGCTTGTTTTTTATTAAAGCATCCAAGTTTGAGGAAAATTACACAAGTTTTATCCTAAGGTCTGGTTTCACTTCAAGTCGGTTTCTGTATTTATTTTTAAGGCAAATTGCTGTTGAAAATCCAGCTTTATTTAAATTAATGTACTGTGCGTCGAACTATAGTAGGTATTATTTAAAAAAAAGGCGGGCATGGTGTGACCCGATATTTTATTTTAATGGCCCGGTACCGGTATGCGACCCGGCAAAGGGAAACGCTGCTTTAAAGCTTGGGTTAGCTTATACCTAAGTATCTTGTATTTGATTAATGTGATCAATGCATGGTAACGCATGTGATTATTTATATAGGTAGGTACCCACTAAATGTACTGAGTCTTAGACCCAAATTAACACACTTCCATAGCTCGTATATTTGATGTCGCGCGAGGCGGTGAAAGTTTTAATAACAATTGCTTTTCACCCACGATAATAGACATAATTATTTTGGCATCTCTATAGCGTGACGTCACATTGAGCCAACGTTGTGTTTAATTTAAACGTCGCATCGCAAATGACAGCCAAAACTAGTCATCATCATGTCGGCTTCGGTCCCAGTTGCATCCAAGGCTTTCACTACTTCCGAGGTTCGTTCAATCTTTCTCCTCCTTTAGATTTGAGTTAAATGTGGCTAATAAAGGAGCGACTGCTATGTGACCGCACAATACCGAGAAGAAGGCCTGCGCCAGTCTCTTTTGTCAATCCACAGGAGTACTTACTTACCGGTTTGCAGGTGAGACTGGCTTTAGAAAAATGTTATACGTACCTAAATAAAAGTTACATTTCTGAATAGGTAGGTATTTCAAATCAAAAAAACGTGTAGGTATTCAATCGGTGTTTCATTTGCCACAGTGTACCTACAGTAAATAGATTAGGCACTTATCATTGGTAAAACTGATGTGTGATTCGGCTATGGGTCCACATCACCTCTCCCTGAGGACCGTCGGTAAACATCTGCCAGTAGTAAATGCGTTATGTGGAAATGTAATTTATCTTCATTGAAGTGAACGTAATTTATACTAACACGATTAGATACGGTAAGTTTTTAAATAGGCCAAAAAAGCCCGCTGAGTTTCTTGCCGGTAGTGTCCCACCGGGGGGTGCAATTCTGGCCGAAGGCGAAGCCGATTAATCGGCTGAGTGATGACCCTAAGAAATACGAAAATTTGCTAAAACTTAAAAAATTTCAAAAGTGAATTATATGCACTTTTCGTTTCTGAATCAAGTGATTGCTATTTTTTATGTAGTACACGTCAATTTGACTTCATCTCGCCTTATGATAAGCTGAAGGTGAATACCCAGGAAAGGGGGTAATCATGCCAGACACGTACCATGTTATAAAAGATGGCACTTACCTTGATAGCCTTGCCTTATCAAATGCCATGTAAAGTACCATGGTCTACATTATACTGAATGCTGACCAGTGGAAGCATGCCGTTGATATACAGAAGAAAGAGAGTGCAGCATTTAGGTACCTACCTGTAAGAACTCCGAAGCTCGTCCATCATAAAGGACGCGAATATCGCGCTCCTGCAGGAAGCTAGCAACCTAGTTGCACATTCAAAGGTGGCAGATCAAAGGCTGGTATACCGCAGGCCACGTATCTTGGACTTAAATCGAGTGACAAATGAGGCCCTGCCGCATGGAGATTACTATGTGAATTTATAGTTGTTTCAAAAAAAGAATTTGGTCATAGTTTGGATAGCAAAATCGTCTAGAAGTATCAATTCGGCGATTTTTTTGTTTACTTCTTCCATTATTCCTTTCACGTGTACATTCTTCCCATACATTATAATTTCTTTTTTCGCCAAATTCGCCTTTCAGACGATTTTACTATTGAAACTGTGCCCAAATTCTTTTTTTCCGTAACAACTATAAAACCAGGATATATTTTAATAATATATGCTTGATGAATTTGATTTCGTTTACTAGCACCCCGAACTATCCTCAAAAGACTCCCAAGTTGAGCACATTTTAGGTCAAAGATATATTATGTCCTGTGCAATAGGAAATACGCGCGCGATTTGTGCCACTCTATGGCACAAATCGCGCTTATATTATAGGCGATGTCAAGACAAATTGCCAGTGACTCGCCATGCTTGTTCATAGCCTCACCCCGAGGATGGGTAACTGGTGTTAATGATGTGCTTGAATATCTTGCAATACCTACCAACTTGCATTTCTCTGAGCGATCTGCCTTTCCAACTCCGTGATGGAGGAAAGTCGGTAAAGTAGTAAACATTGGAGATAACTTCGCTGCACATTTTTGTTGAACCACCGCTGGAATACCATCCGGACCACTGGCTTTCCAGACACCGATTGATTGCAGTACTGCACGGACATCGCGTTGCCTGCCCCTCTAGACAAGTGGCAATTTCCTAGCCGGCGTTTGGTGGAATAGAATGACGAATGTATGGGATTTGACGTAAATGACAGTCGTTAACGCATGTCAAATACGTCAAATCCTATACATTCGTCATTCTATTCCATCAAACGCTTGCTAGCGAATTGCCACTTGTCTAGAGGGGCTGATATGGATATCAGGCATTGTGTGGTCACTATTTTTTTTTTTTTTTTTTTTTTTTTTAATTAGGTCGTGTGCCTAGTGGGCCTACCTGTCCACCCGCAGTGGGGTGGCCCGCGAGAGCTGGGACCTATACTAAGTTCTCCCTTACAAAATAAAGGCTTTTGTAACTACTCTAGTGTGTTGTTTGGTGAATTTTGTACAGTTCCCCTTTTGGGGTTTCCATTCTTTATTTCAAAAACTTACAGTTATTAAATACAATTTGTGGATGTAATATAGATTAACAATATTTCAGGTACACTTATGGACTAGGTTAAGAAAATACATGAATATGACTAGAATACAATTAGTTTACAACTTTCAATAGATATCACAGTGGTTCGGTAAAACAGATAAAAGACAATAATTACAATTAAAAGAATATTTATAAAAAGGTGTATAATTAGCTAAAATGTAGATAGTAGAATTAAAATTATAAAAAATTGGATTAAAATTACAATTAAAATTAACAATTGGATTAAGATTACAATTAAAAATAAAAATTAGAATTAGCATTAAAATTGGGTTTAAAATACAATAATACCACAATAATAAGTTCCACAAATTAATATTAAAAAGAAACCCTGAATTAGAACATTTGTACTCTGTTTGGAGTACTGCACCCTTCTCTTGAACGACGTATTTTCCGGTGACGTGCTGGAACCGCCGTATGCTGGCAGCGCAGCGCGCTTATCATACGGCGTCCAACACGTCACCCGTCCTTGTTCCTCTCGATACACTTTTTAACTATATGGGTGCAGTACTCCAGAAACTTTTCCCTACAATCGTTGTCTTTAAAAATCTCTAATAAACTTCCTGCCTTCAATTCCCTTCCCATTTCCATCTCCAGCTTATATCTAGCTACCCCGTTCGCAGGGCAGTCAAATAGGAGGTGTGAGACCGTTTCGTCCTCAGTCGGACTACAGATGCACGATGGGCTCGCCCTGCACTTGAATCTGTACAAGTACGAGGCGAACGCACCGTGCCCCGTGAGGACCTGCGTGGTCTCATACGTGAGCTGCCTTTTCAGGGCAAACTTGTACGCGGTGAACACATCAGGGAAGAACAACTTAGTGCCGCTGGCTACCGTCCCCGACTGATAGCGCCGGTTCCACTCGTCAAGCGCCCCGTTACGGATCATGCGCTTGACGAATGAGACCGGCACCCTGTCGTAAACAGGCCGGACTTTGGAACGGAGCGCCGCGACTTTCGCCAGCTCGTCGGCCCTCTCATTCCCCGCTAGGCCTGCGTGAGCCTTGACCCAGTACAGAGAGACTTCTCCGCCATGGGTCAATGCTTCACGCAGGTTCGCCCTGGCTTCAATCGCCAGGGGATGCGGGGAATGGCTGTTAACAACAGTCTCGAGGGCCGAACGAGAGTCGCTTAAAATGGCAGAAGCTCCTCGGTGCTTAACTGCAAGCCCCGTGGCCTTGCATATGGCCAACAGTTCCGCCTGGTAGACAGTGCAGTACGGCGACAGGGCAAGCTTGACGGCTTTGGTTTCGGTGTCGCCATTCCATATAGAAATGGCGGCACCCACCTTGCCGTCAATCTTGCTCCCGTCAGTATAGTACCGCACTGCACTGTCTACCTGCTCGACCTCTTCAGCGGTCGAGAGGCAATGGAACTGCAGGCTCATATGGTCGGCCGGATGGGGCCTGTCTCGGAACGGTGTCGGTGTCTCTATTTGCCGATCCGCTAGCTCTGGCAGCTCAGCCCCCCGTCGGCACTCGTACAGGGCTGCATTCTCCCTAATACGAATGTCGAGGGGGAGCAGCCCGGCCAGAGCTAGGGCGGCGTTTAGAGACACTGTCCGGTAAGCCCGGCAGAGCTTCTGCGCGAACCCGCGTTGCACGGCCTCCAACCTCTTCCGCGTTCCGACCTTGTTAGTGGACGGCGCCAATTATACGGACCACCTCCGGGTGGAGCCCCCAGCTGGATCTGGCAGCTGCCGACACACGCTTGTAGACGTTCAACGCCCTTTCACAAACGCTTCTGACATGGGCGTTGAACGTCAACTTGCTGTCTATCAGCAGCCCCAGAATCTTGATCTCCTCCACCGCGGCAATGGCGACTCCCCCCATGCTCAGGCGTGGGGTGTCATACTTAAGCTTATTGGTAAGCACCATTGCACTTGTTTTGTGCGGTGCAAACCTCAGCTTATTTATGACACCCCACTCCCGCACGTATTCGAGCGCTGAGTTGCCGCGGCGTTCGATCTCCGCTGCGGTGGCACCGGAGAAGACGAGTACTACGTCATCGGCAAAAGCCTGGCAGTACTCGCCTCTCCGGGTCAGGCCAGCAAGCAGCGGGTCGATGAGGAGATTCCAAAGCAGGGGTCCCCCTATGGAGCCCTGCACGCAGCCTTTGTTGCACTCCCTGGTGTGCTCACCCCCCCCGTACCGAACCGTCACCTGTCTCTCGCTCAGGTAACTTCGCAATATGGCGTCGAGTCGTGGTGGGCACTTGGCCCTCGCCAGCGCGACCTTCACCGCGGGCCACCAGGCGCTATCGAAGGCGCCCTCTATGTCTAGTGAGACCATCGTGACGAATTTCTTCTGTCGAATCTCGGCTCGCACGTGGCCCACCAGATCATAGAGGGCGTCCTCGGTGCTGCGCTGTGCGGTGAACCCGTACTGGCGAGGGCAAAGCACCGGCGCCAGATGGTGGCCGAGACGTCGCACCACCATCTTCTCGAGCACCTTCCCCATGACCGGAAGCAGCCCTATGGGTCTGTACGACCGTGGATCCTGGTAGTCCGACTTCCCAGGTTTACGGAACGCTACCACGGTCGCCTCCTTCCAGCCCTTCGGGAAGTACCCGAGTGCGAAGCACCTGTTAAACAACGATAGATGGAGCTCCATGTCGGACAGAATGGCCCGCGCGCATATATCTGCCGTGAAACCCTCTGCCCCAGGGGCCTTTTTCGGATTGAAACTGAGCACCGCTGACCGAAGCTTCTCCTCGGTAAAGGCCGGTTCATGATCATCATGTACCAGAGCCTTTACCGGGATTTCGGCTTCGGCCCTGATACTGCGGTGCTCCTCGGTTTCGTTGTCCTGATGGTCACTGGGGAAGAAGGTCTCCGCTAACACGCGCGCGGAGTCACTCTGGCCGACTGGAACTCCATTCAGCGAGAGCGGCAGCTCTTCCTCCCATTTGCCTGTCCTGCGAATCACTCTATATATACCCTCCCAGACCCCTTCCCTTGTCTGGCGGTGTGGTCACTATTGGGCAGTGTAAGTAGCTCGGCTCATTGATTCGGGTGTTCTAACCAGTAAATTATAAAACGTAAAAAACTCTTCGGTTTCGGCCAAAACTTCGGCCTATGTTTGGCCGAAGCCGAAGGTACTTATATGGCTAAAGGTGGCCGAAGCCGAAGCTTCGGTCGGACCCTACTTCCCGGTGTCATCATAGGGCGGAGCTGCGTTTCGAACCGGTCCATTTATTTAGCAGTGTCTTTATTTTCTTTATTTTTGACGGTTTTATAAGTTCCGTTTTAATGGTCCACAAATAACAAATGATTTTGACTATAACTTCCATAATTCATATGCATGTACAATGTTTAACTTTTAAGGTATCGATAGGTAGAATAAAAAGAACACCGTGAACATTCTGAAACTCCTTTAAGCCCACTTCAAAAAGAAGAGGTACTCAATTCGATTGTATTTTTTTTAATATCATTAGATGTGGCTAAGATATAGTGCCAAGCGTAGAGAAAGTGCTAAGGTACCACACAAATTACTTAGGTAAAAAAGAATGTTTTTTTTTTCAAAGTCTTGGCATCTTAGATCACTGTATTTTGTATAGAACTTAACGGCATTTTTTAAAAATATTCTACGACATTCTACAAAGCTTAACAGTAACTAGCTTGTATTATGGGATTTAGAATGTTATTATATTCAGAGTCATGGAGATAAGTACTGATACTTACAGTATTTTGTTTAGTTTGTGGAAAAGTCTTAATGACTCCTGACTCCTGACTAGTCCTGAACTCTTGACGTTGTTTGTTACCATAGTAATATAAGCTCGTAGATACAGGATAGTACTTACCTTATCGTAGCCTAGCAAAAGTTACAAAACTAATTCCACCCGTGTTGAGCTATTAGCTGAATATTCATAACGATCTCTTATCAGCAGAGTTATCACCAGGTTGTTAGCCGTATCGCGTGCGGGTGGTAGCCTTGATTAAATGTTTATTAATTTGCAGAACAAACCTTCGTTAAGCAAACCTTTTTTTAAAACAACTGCTCATAAAAGGTTGGAAGTTTTTTCAGGGGTTGTTGTGATTTTATTTATTCCACCTATAATTATTTAATGTTTGGTCAGATACCTATGGACTACGTAGGTTGGCAACATCAGGAGCATCCCACTCACTCTACCGACTCTGTTAAAACTTCTAAAGCCCTTCTTGAATGTAGTGTCCTGAGTCAACTGATCATCATAAATACTGCTTTATGTCCTAATTTTCTCTCACCAAATATGACCAATGACAAACTGGCCCAGCCCTCTTTCGAAGGTCTGGAGTCCTTTGACTACCTTTGATGCATAAAATCGGTAGTTTTAGTTAGGTAACGCCCCTGGTGTTGCATACGTCCATAGGCCACGGTAACCACATTCCATAAAGTGGGCCGTGTGCTTGTCTGCCACGTAAGTGGTATAAAACTTAAGTAAAAATAATAAGTGATATAATTTTTTTTTTTGCATTTAGCTGGTTGAAGAGATTTACTTTTCCCGCCATGCTAAGGCTCCTGGACGTTTTTTTTTAACGTGTGGGGCTCGAACCGACAAATACCGCACGCCGTCTGTGGTTCGATGTGCTAGGCCGAAGGTGAGGTTGTCTCGTGACATATCCCTCGCACCCCGGCTGACCCAGGACCATTCCTCTCGGTCTGGCCCTCTTCGGGGCTCCTGGACTATAATGTAAGAAAAGTTAAAGAATTAGGTAATAACAGAAACAACAGATTAATTTGGGAACGGAATCGTTTATTTAACCCATCTGTAATAGTAGATAATTAAATTATACTGTTACTCTACACGTTTGTACTGTTCAAAGTACCTACCTAGCTCAAATATTCCTATCTCTTAGGTTATAATGTACCGACAAATGCACCCAATACCGAGGAATTACCACATTTTCTTATAATAATTTAAAATTTCCAATTGTGCTCCAAAATTCAGTGGTAGTTACCAATCACAGTACCTTTGGATCCTACGATTAATAAATACAATTGATTATTAATTTCTCATGAGAAATGTTCTTATCGACATTTATTTAAGTATTATGACAATGACACTAATGTATGAAAGGGACTATAACAGATTGGTCATTTGAAAAATAAAATAATGATTTTATTTTGAACAACGATATATAATCACTACAGACGTAGGTAATTCAGTATATTCTGTCAAGATTTATGAATATTAATAACTTACTTTAATATGGATTTTACACTTTTTTGTTTGGATACATACACCGATATACATAAACACCAGTATAAATTCGATAAGTACATGATTATTTGAGTCAAAAATAAAACCAAGATAGACATGACACGCTACCTAGATTTTATATCGATATTGTATAGTATTAACTAAATAGGTTCATTGTATATAATTCCTTGTACATTGATAAACATCATCTTACAAGTTTATGTGCCGGTGCGTGTATCCGAACAACTAAGGGACGTCTTTTAAATTTCAGATTAGGCATTACATCGTAGCCATTAATAGCTTACACTAAATAAGTTAATATTTTAGATAATATCGATCGAGTTGTCGCTTCGTTTACATTTAATTAATAATAGGTATAAATCTTCCTTTATTGTCTTCATTCTCCACCAATAAAAAAAAGCTGGGTATGAATTCTTGCCAATAAAAAAAGAACAGTGTAGCAGCGTAACAAGTGGCGGCAAAAACGTTTCGTTCAAAAATCGCTTTGGTTTAGCCATTTAAAATAACAATATAATTAAAGTGTACATGTCTGCCCAGGTTCATAACCATCCAATGTAGATAATTTTACAGATAGCTAATAATAGCAAAACGCTACATTATTATAATAATAAAAACAGCAAACGAGCGGCAATAATTATTGAAATAATAAAATTATTCGTCATCTAGGGATTATTATTTTATTAGGTAACACTATTATAATACTGTATATAGTTTTAATGTATGCAAATATTTACTTTTACATTTGTTTATATTTCCATATTTGAAACAGTGTTGTGCCTAGTTGGTTATTATCGATATCGATAATAATTTTATAACATTACCGACATCGTCTGTTATTTTTATTAAACATAACTACAGTGTATCGTTGCCTTAAGAAATAATACAAATTTATGATATGTACCTAAGTATACACAAAAAGATCGACAATACGCAAATGATACAAAATAAATAGCATATCGATGACATCATAAGAATTATATACATACACTTAACATACTTTAGTACCCTTCGATTTTAATGGATCTCTATAAATGGTTATTCGATTGTTATAGATGACTATTCTTTAACCGATAAGTAGTTAGTTACTAAATCGATAAGTAAATTGTAATCGATATTTACATAAGTACCTATTATTATGAATATTACGCTGAATTGCGTTTACAACTCTGTCATTCTCTTGTTCGTTTGCCAACACATCGTGCAACAGAGAGCTGGCAACACCGGTCGATTCACGCGACCGAGTCCATCTGACAGGTGCACAGACTCTGATTAACAGAACTCCACCTAGCTCCAACGTTAACGCTTCGTTCAGTTAGAAAGGAATCCATTTAAATGTATATGAAAATAAGTGGGACTTACAGTATATACAAAAATATCACATTACTTCGAGGCCGCAGCTTTCAATCACTTAGTTAATTAATTATTTCGTCTTCTTACCTAAGTTGGCGTCGTCGGTACGAAGCGTAAGCAAGTTATCGCAGGAAGTAATCGATTCAAAAGAAAATATGGTTGTCTGAAGCCGTTTTCTCATCAGAAGCCTTTGTTTAAGCGCAAATCACTCAATAGCCGGTCGATTCGTGCGAGATCTATCCGATACTTCACATTATTGCTGAACGATAGTCAGTCGCGTTAAAACTAAACAACTTTACCAATTATACATATCATCGCATGCGTGCCTTTTACGCGTTCATCTTCCCACCTACCGAGGAGAGTATATCTAGGAAGAGTTTCTTTTAAAAGACTAGGTGCCTCGTCATAGAACTACTGATTCAAAGTGAGCACTACGACACCTACGAGATCTAGATTTCGAAGCAGAAGAACGTCTAAGAAGCTGCGGCCCGGCGTGACGCCGCCGAGCCGCCCGCCCGACCGTCACCCACCGCGGACTATCACAAACGAGCGACGTAGAAAAATATAACGATCTGGGACGCTTTATTGCTAATTTAGGTACAGTCTTTGGGGGCCTCCGGGGAGGATCCGCCGGAGAGGTCGTCGAGGAAGTCGAAGGTGGCGACGGCGGCGCGCTCGCGCTCGCCGTAGCGCACGAAGAAGCCGTCGCGCCCCAGGATGGAGGGCCGGCGCGCGCGCCCGCCGCCCGCTGCCCCCGCGCCCGGCCGCACGCGCAGCGCCGCCGCTGCACCAACACGAGAACGCCTTACGCCTACTCTACAAGCGAGCGCCCTCTGGGCAACAACACGCGTGAGCAGGCCGCCCCACGCCGCCGCACGCCACGCGCCCAAGCGACCACGCGCCGTATCGCTCATTTTGTTACAAGTAACAAAGTAAAATAGAAGAATCGTCGTTATACTATGAAAAACGGCATTCAAAACATTGTGGCTTTTAAGTCTTTTATTACATTTAACGAAACTGCTGTTCATCGATTTAACTATTGCCTTTCAAAGCTCGGCGTCATTAGGACGCTACGGGGACGTCGTGTCTACGTATCTAATCAGTTAATATTGAAATTTATGGTTGCCAAGCTGTCACCAAGTGAGTTAGGTCCCATACATTTCAATATTAACTGTTTGGATGCGTAGCTGACGACATCGCTATGGCGTTCTAGTGTGGCAGAGCTCTCACTGTATAACGACGATATTTAAATTTCACCGTTTAAGAATCATTGAAACATCATTTTTTATCCCCAGAAATAATGTTTTAGCATTACTGTCTCCAGTTGCGATAACATTACTGCCGGGGACTTGTGGCGTATTTGTATAAAGAGCGATACGACGCATGCCAAGATGACTTCTACCCTGAATGAGGCGAGAGAGTGAGATGGTGTGCGTGCGAGTGAGAGCGGAAACCCGTGACGTGCCGGCGAGTGACCGACAGTATGGAATGACATGACACATATAAACTTATTCGTACAGATCTCAGTGGCCAAGCGTACTTTAACTAGTTAGAATAAGGTTCATATTTGAATAAGAATAAAAAACTATTGCTAGTGATGTAAATATATCGATATATTTATCGTGTTGCAATAAGTAAAAATGTTACGTTTTTGTGGAACTAATATGGTCTTTTACGTTCCACCTAGTGATGAGATCTGTATGAAGGAAAAATAACGTTAAATGTAGATATCAGTATTTGAAATAGTGTCTGATTAAATTATTCAGCAGCTTAAAAAGTACATACCAAAAGTAATAAAAAAAACAGAAATCAACATTTAACGATTCACATAGAAAAGCAAAACCAATTATTATAAAACATATATTATGAGAAATGTAACTGAATTAAACTAATCAATGAAAATATTATTTACTTCATGGAAAATAGCAAAACTAATTGAGACACACTTCGATAGAAATCTTTACATAATTGTTAATTACAGTCAACTATATCCCCACAGTATTCAGTGTTAATTACAACTTAATTCTAATATGCAATGGACTGTGGAAATCAAATATTCAATGTATATTGGATACCCAATGTTTAATCTCATTAGGTATTATTGGTTGGTTTTATTTAATTGAAATTGGAACGATTTTTTCCATTTCATCTGATTTCTAGAACACTTTTTTGGAACTTTACAGTTAAGTGTTAGAATGTGAAAATTAGACTTGTCCCACTTAAGAGAGCTTAAAAATAAAGGCAAAAACTACCAAAAAGGTAGAATTCTGCCATACAATTATGGTCACACTGTGAGAGATTTTTATCAATATTGCCATTGTTAAAAATATTGGAAAGAAAGCATTGATTCATTTGTTATGCACAGTCCAAGGTATAAACAATATTCTAATAAAAATAATAAGAACCATTTGGTGCTGTAAATATGTATAATTAATTTAAACAATAAAGGAAAACCATTACACGTTCAGAAAACATAATACCCGTTCCAAATTCGAAATTCAAAATTATTTCCCGCCTTACGCAGGAACTGTGACCTAACTTTAAACGACTTCATAAAGGACGAGGTTTTCATCGTTCTAAAGATTTCTACGATATAAATTCGTAAGGATATTTTACACCTATGCTAGGTATAGGGTGGAGTGCTTGGTCGGAACCTCCAGTGGGTAACGGAAACGGCAGAGCCTATCTCCGAAGATGGAAGAGGCACTCCTCAAACATTTTTTTCCTTTCCCATAACAAAAATCCCATAAAAAAGTATTTTATAATATATATGAAATACTTTTTAAATCCTTACTAATACTATAAATGGAAAAGTGTATGTGTGTGTCTATTTCTTTGTCCATCTTTCACGCCTAAACTTCTGAACTGATTTTGATGAAATTTGGTATAAGGGTAGATTAGACCATGAGAAAGGACATAGGCTATATTTGATCGCGATAACCGACATCCACGCGGGCGGAGCCGTGGGCAAAGCTAGTGCTATAATATATACAAAAAACCAGTATGTGGTATGGTGGACTGTGGCTATATACAAATATAAAGGTCATGCCATAACCATAGTCTTTATTACTTTGCGGTTCGTGATCTTTCCTTTCATGTTTTGTGATTTTAATTCTAAATAAATACTTATATATAAAATGGGCAAAGTGATAAATTGGGCATTGTGATAAATATGAGAGGTGTACTGCGCGTCTCGACATGGTAAGATATAGGTTAGAAGGCCAAGGCGGGAGCAGGGCTCTCATATTAGCACTCGTGGTTTCTTATTATAGCCACCCATCGATATATTAACCGTAATGATGAAACTAAGTCTGATTGTTTAAACACTCACATTTAATCATTATGCCCAATTTATCACTTGGTCCATAAGATATATAATCTATCTGACATTTGCAAATTAAACATAAATATGTTTGACACAAACACTGTAAACGATAAATTTAGTGTTACTTCAGCACAAATGTTAATTGAACATGGGTACTGAAGCCTGCGAAAACTGCCATTAAAATTTAGACTTTACTGCTATGCTGTTAAAGTCTAAAATGAAATGGCATCTTATAGTGACTGAACAAAATGTTATGAACTATTTTTTAAATTCATTTGCAATTTAAGAGTATATTAATAAAGTATACAACGCAATGGGCAATTTTTGCTGTATCCTTAGTATAATAGTGGTTGGTAATTAGCAGGATCTGGGTCCAGAGCCGCTCAGGACACTGCCTAAAACATCTATTTCATTTTCGACTTTAAAGTAATAGTGTTGAAGTCTAGTTTACAATTTGTAAATACTAATGTACTGTAGTGTAGTTTGTAGAGCGAATGAAAAATAGTAATGAAACTCTTTTCATTTCATTTTGGACTTTAAGTGTCTGACAATAAAGTCTAAAATTTAATGCTATTTTTTGCAGCAGAATCGAGCGCCTGGAAATATTAGATAGACAAATGCTCTAACCTGGAAATATCAGATAGATTTTCACTTTAACCTGGCTATATCGAATGGAATGTAACTATTACCTGTCTTCTGTCTCCGGGACCTGTGTAGGCGGTGTAGTCGTGAGTAGGGGGGCGGAGGCTCCGCGGGCGAGGAGCCGCAGGACGAGGGGGACGAGTCGCTGGAGGCTAGCATCACGTCCAGGAGGTTCGCACGAGCCTGGAATGTCGCGAAATAAATGATACAGCGGGTAGTTTAAAAGAATGTTGTTAAAAGATGGGTAAGTATTTTCAACTAATATTAAGAATAAATGAAAGAAAACTTATTGTACTTTAGATGAAAGTAATTCTTGGGTTTACTACGGGTGTATACATTTAATTCAATGTATCTACTTTCATACTGAAATGTAAACAAACAATTAAATACAAATATTTATTGATAGTCTTCACGCACAGAGAAGGTATCAAAATAAATTAAAAAATAGTCGTTTATGAAACTATTACATAGTTTAAAATAACAGAAATGTTGAGCGCCAAAACCTATTTGATAATAGTGCGCATGCGCGTCTTGCCGCGTCCACAAATCATGTAGAGAAAAATGCACTGACACCTACTTGTGTCCAGCTGAAGTTGCATTGTAATGGAAAAAAAGGTATATTGTAAATATTATAATACAGTTCTCCATAGAAAACCTGTATCGTAATGAGTTTTTTATTTGGATACTTTGTGCGTAAAGACTGTCATTAAAGTTTTTTTTTTTTAATGTTTTCATTTCAGTATGAGAGTAAATAAATAACTATTTTCTTTATGGCAAAGAGACCCGAAAATTCTAACATTTGATATCAAACAAACTAGTGACATTTTTAGTGACGTTGGACCTTCTAAAAATGGATAGACAAGATTAAATAATTATAATATCAACTGAAAAATTCAACATTCAAATGTGATGATATGGAGACATTTTTATGTGGATAATCTCACCAAAATATAAAACCACGGCACTAAACTAGTCTAATACATATAGCTGGTTTTACCTTGGGATCGCTGAAATCGATGTCCTTTTCAACGTGCACCCAGCCGGTGTGCGCCCAGGGCGTGACGTCACGTGGCTCGTCCTCTCCCGCTCCCACGCCTGCGCCGCCCTGCGCCGCGCTCTCGCTCTGACGGATCATCCTGCGCAAACGCAGTCAATAACACTCATTAAAAAAAAACAAAAGAAAAACTATTAATCCACTGTATTTACACAGAGTCATCTTCGTTTCCATTACATATTAGGCAAATATATGATAAGATCATGTATAGGATTCTAAATTCTTTTGCGTGTATGTATACCTTTCTCATCCACTCTCCTACTCTTTCTCATCAAGAGAGAATCATCAAGTGCTCTAGAGTGTAAGATGGATACGTTCAGGATTAATGCTGTGATGATTATGAATTATGTATAGGATACTCTGAATTCTTTTCTCACATCTTATTCTTGAATCATTTTATAAAAACATTTATGATGTTACAATTTATGTCAGTCATCCCTATAATCAGTTTTTATTTGAAATACTACAATTTAAAAGAAATATCCTCACCTGTTAAGCTCTTCAATAACATCTTTTGAAGTAGCCGCCTCGTGGAAGCTCAGCGTATGTTCCTGCTTCACGATGATCGGCTCCGGGATAGATGTTATGGAATTTGGACGTCTCTCAGCTACTGGGATCTTCGACTTAGTCCTATTGGGCGAAGATGGAGGTCGCTTCCCTCCCATGAGCGTAGGAATTCGGCTCCTTTCCCTCAACCTCTCCTTAGGCGAATCGTTCTTATTACTTACTATCACAGTTTCAGCTGTAGAGGTACTCGTCGTGTTTGACTCAGTCATTTGAGGAGAACTCGTTTCTGGAGAGGAACCTTCCTCTTCTTCGGGCACAGTGAGCAGAGCTCCTGTACTCCTTCGACAAGCGCTCAACACTTCCTCAACCAGCGACATCTCTGGCTCAATTCCCGAATATGAAAAACTGGACGATTTAATTGGACTCGGTTCCACTTCTTTCTCTATTGGTGATTGTTTGTTGAGCATGATATTTACCATGTTTTCCTTCAAAGCGGAATTATGATCTAAATTTCGACTAGATTCGATATCACTCGGCCTGTCGATCTTATCGTCCTTTACTTGAGGATGCTGGTCTTCAATTTCTGGAGCGCTACTCACATCTATACTTTTGTTAATTTCGTTCTTCCGCTGAACTTTTATGAGATGATGTTCGTCGATCTCATTTTCAGCGTTTTCAACTCTTGAAAATTCGTCGAAGAAATCCTCAGATTCAGCGTAGGGGTCCTCGCGTTCGATAAATCTTGGTGTCGATCTTGGCTCGGATATAGTATCACAGAAGGCAACTCTAGGACGGTCGCCAGGTAGGACGTCACATGAATCGTTTTCAGAGAAGCTACCGAAGGAGTCAGGGCGCTGCCTGTCTTCGGACACCTCACTGCGGGGATCAACGGAGTCGTCATCAAAATCTGCTGTTGCATACGGGGGAGGTAGTTCACGGATTTCGGACAAAGGTCGCGATGACATGGAATCAGATTCTTCCCTATCTTTACAATACTTCTGCTGCTCCGCAATAAAATGAAGAACATTCTGCAATGCATGTTCCCTGTCTTGCAAAGCCATGGCCTGGACGTCGTGTATTCGCAAGTGACTGCTCGTGTCCTGCGCAGGAATGCCTCTGGATGAATTTGATGCTAAGCTCTTAGTACTTTCATATTTTACCAGACGATAAAAATCTCTAGTGAAATCTAGACCAACGTTGGCACAATCTCCATCTTCACTCAATGCTGTACTAGATCTTTTATCAGGTACATCAGACGCACTCGACCAAGATCCACCTGGCGAGTGTGTCCCTGTGCAGTCCCACCTTTTTTCTGATGTATCTGCATCATCTGCTATTCTACATTCATCAATTTCAATAGTAGCGAATCCACAATCATTCCATAAACAATCACCGACATCTTCTTCTAATTCTAATGCGTCATCTTCCCTGATGCTTGGTAACGTTGAAAGCGATATTTGACCGGGTGTAGTTATTTCGGCAAAAGGGGATTGCCTGTCTCTGAGATCCTCACATGATAATGATAAGCTCCAGTCTTCTAATTCTGCCCTGTCATATTCTAAGTCCGCTAGATCTCTATGCCTTTGCTGTAGAGCCGATCTTGCGTCATCTAGTTCAAGCCAATGCTGGACATAATCTGCATCGTATTGCGAACCATCTCCACGATCATCTAAAGTACTTCCCCACGATACCCTTTCAGAGCTTGTTGTAGAAGCTATTGCTGGTCTTCTAAGCGGCCGCTCAGGTGCTGGTTTTAGATCTAAGACTAATACACCAGAGCTAGGCGTAGGGCTGTCTAGACAACTGGTTGGGCAAGTTGTGCCGGCAATTAACTTGAGGCAGAGATGAGAATCTGAAAAACTGCGGACTACGTGTTGGAAAGGTAATACTGGTCTTGAAGGTGGATAGCTTCCCCTGACTCCAGCAAATGCTACTCCGATAGGGAAGTAGATATAATCGGCATCCAGAAGCCTAGCATGCCTGCGAGATTCTCTAGGGTTAATTGAGACGATGGTTTGGTTATCTGTTTCATCTGAAGCTTCATTTAAATCTGGCAGTGCTCTATCAGCCGCATGGTCGCTTTGTCGCGAGGCATCTGCTTGAACATCGCTGGACATTGTGGAATAGCCTTCGTCTTTGGCGCCACTTTCTGGAGATTCGGCCCCTGCTTCTCCCACTTCACCGCTTTCTTCCTCCGTTACTTTTTCTATACATTCTCCTGAAAATTTAAAATGAGTTTTATTATAAGGAGCCAGTCTTTAAATTTGAATGACAATTGTCTGTTATTAATTGAGATATGCTGGCATGAGATTTTCCTTAATTATAGTGGTGTCTAGTAACTAACCTCGGACAGGATCGGTGCAAGGTTGTGGCATGCTGAGGCTAAGCGTGGCAGGGCGAGCGGGTGGCGCCCACAGCGTTGGGTCCACCGCCGACAAAGCACGAGCCAGGTTTGCTGGAGTCACTTCCAGTCCCTGAAGACATTTTAGACATCCAATCAATACGTGTTTCTTTGAGGTGTACCACACAATTTTTTAAGGATTAGATAGATGAGATTACTGAAGTAATTTATAGATATATGTAATTGATGGCAAAAGTTCTTTCTACCTTCAGTTCAGTCCAAATATCAGCCAAGATCTGGTGCCGTCGCTTATCGTCCTGGCTGAGAGGATGAGGGTGTGGCACAGGTGGTGCAGGGGGAGGCGAGTCCCGGAATGAGACTAGTGAACCGCAGGATCCAACGTCCACCAAGTGCACTGAAATGGTTCAGCAAAACGACATGTTACGGTTGATTTACAGCTTTTGTTACTTTTAATTATATTAACGACATTACGGTTATTTCTGGGTATCAGGTTATCATATACATACCTACATACAGTCAAGCATCTTTGTTAAAGGGATAGACAGAACCTACGATCTTGACATACATCTTTTACAATTTCGCATTAAGTTATGTATTACTGTAAGCGGAGCGAATACCGATCAAGAGGTGATTAGAAATGTATTAATAAATAATCTCTTTCACAAAATGCTAAGTAACAACCTAAAGATATTTTTGATGATCCTGTTCATTATTATATTGAAATTATCCACAATAGTTTCCCTTAAAAGAAAAACCTGAAATCTCTACCTGATCATTACTCTATCTTACTCGGTACAACTCTTTGAAATGAATTTCTTTGTTAAGGTATCAATGTAAGGCTCATAGGATCTACCTTGCAGATCCCTAGGCGTGTGAGGGGTGATGGGTGTGTGAGGGGTCGCCGGGGAGGGGCGCTGCTGTGGCCGCAGCTGACGCACTAAGAGAGTGCTCAGCGCGCGGTTCTGTGCCTCCAGCTCGCGGATACGAGCGCGTGCGCATCCCAGCTCCTCGCGGGCGCTCTGGAACAAGGTATTACGTGTGATTTTTCATGTTTAATTAGAGGTAGCTTAAATATTAGTGATGGGGATGGCAAGGAATTCAACGAAGGTTTTCGATGATACCTCACGAGGTAGGTATATTCTCCAGACAGACCTAGTAGATTTTCTCCGTAAACGTGATACATGATTTGAATATTTTTCAAATGTAGATCGAAGCGATTATCTGTTGGAAAATACTTATGTGATATAGAATTTGACGGAGACGATGGGGTGATTGGTGTGGTGTGGTGTGTGATAGAGGTCTTTTTCGTCAAGTAATTGAACGTTAGGTAGTAACAAAACACTATTTAATGTGTCGTAGCCTAATAATGCTTATGTTGGTAACATTACTTTTCTTAGAATTATTTTATCAAAATTAAATATTCATAGTAATATGCTTCATTTGGATATTAATCTAATAAGATAGTAGAGCATTTTATTTGAATTAGATAAAAAGTATAAAAAACCGAGCAAATATTTTATTTTAATAACTAACACCGTAATGATAATTCCGTCCATTAAAGTTGAACGAACACAGCTAATGCCTTTCCCGCCCCCAATCTGGCCATCCCCCTATTTTACGAATTGCAACAAAATCCTAAAATATCTATTACGGGGGCATCCCGGAATCAACGTGGAAAAGTTTACCGTATCTATGGCCCGCTACCCTCTTCCTCTAGGTAAGTACAGTCAGCGTCAAAAATAACTTGACTACAAAGTTTCAAAATGATCTTAAAACTAAGGTATTGATAGCAAACCAAACTGTATTATTGATTTAAATTGTGATATTGTCCGACCTAAAGTTTTGTAATAAATATTAGAACAATCCGCCAACAAGAAGGGAAGAAAACCAAGGCACATAAGATCATTCTGAGTACTTAGTTCATGAAGATCGATCTGCTGTTGACTGTACGATCTCGTCAAAATGTCTGCGAAATAAACGCGCACATTTTAATTATACTTCATTAGTTAAATTAAATTCGAGAAGCGTAATTGACGGGAGGTAATTGCAAGAGGGTACAAAATAAGATACTGGGCCGTCCTCGGGTTTCGGGATTCCGGGATGTGGAATAACTTGGATTTTGTCTCGGGTAGGATTTGCAAAGTTTTGGGCATAGATAATAGAAGCGAAAGGGCCAGTTCAGGAACATTAATTAACATGAGCAAATATTTTAGGTAAAGTTCCGTTTATAAAATAAATAGATGAATACCTTTACTTTTATTAGGTATAAAAAATAATAAAATGAAAAATAAAATAAAAGTGCGCACACGGAAAAATATAAACACACAAAATAACTTTACTTTCTATGAAGTGAGTTCAACAAAGCAGTTCAATAATAAAGAATATATTTTTATTTCAGACTCAAGCAAGTAGAGGAACTGACAGTCTGACAGATAAGGTACCTTCTTTGTTTTATGTACCTAAACATATTCGAAGAATCCAAAGTCTGTAATGTCAAGGAAAATGTTTTTAAATTTACTGTAGGTGCCTACTAACTAATCTATTTTATATTTTTTAGTATCCTGAAGTTCTATACATAAAGTTAGGTAAGGTACACCTATCCGTAAAGACAAATCTTTCTAAACCTGTCATGAATTTGTATTCAAAAGTACATCACATCGTTAAATATTTTTAGATGTAAAATAAGAACGACTTCATTTCGGTGTGACGGCTTCCGATAGCTTGAATGGCCGCCTTAATTCCACGAAACTTAAATGCATGCACGAACTTTGTTTATTAAAACATTTCTGCGAAGTTTCTAAACGAAATTTCATCTTTAATATACCATAAATGATATTAATGGAGTTGAGTTATAAATTATAAGTGATTTTTCATTAAGACAGAAAGGATTTAATTCTAATGGTTTATGTTTGGAGGGAAGATGAGTGTAACTTTTAATTATTTTCAAAGTATATTTAAGTGGAATGAACCCAGACTTCTTGTCGGCGTACTTATAAGATGTAGCTGTACGTAAAAGAGGAAGGTAGGAACATAACTTGTGTTTCACTTTAGTTCGAGGTTTATCTGTACCTCTATATTATCTGTAGATAAGGCGCGAAAATTTAAATTTAATTTCAAATTTAATTTATTTGCAAGAATATGGTAGATAGAAAGGTGTTACAATATAATAAAGTTCATACATATTCTGCCACATGATGGCATGCAAAATACATATTTTGTCAATTTCAATTTACATTTATTATCATTAACATTATTAAAAACTTTATTGATTTAATTAAATATATTTAATTGTCATTCTATAGATTTGTCATTTAGATATTCATTTATGTCATAGTAATTTTTATTTAATAATATTCTAGTTAATGTCCTTTTAAATAATCGGATAGGTAATTCAGCAATGTCATTAGGTAAGTGATTAAATATTTTTACACACATGCAATACACACTTCGTTTGGACAATTCTAGCCTTACCATAGGCAGACATAGCTTATTCTTATGCCGAGTACAACTATTTTCTCTATCACTGAACTTCTCAAATAGTTCTTTATGTTTTTTTACATAGACACAAATATCCAAGATATAGAGACTTGGTAGAGGCAGTATTTTAAGTTTTTTAAACAGTGGCTTACAACTATCGAGAAAGTCTGCACCACACATAGCACGGATACATTTTTTTTTGTGCTTTGAAGACTCGATCGACATCTACGGAATTACCCCAAATTATGAGACCATATCTTATTATAGAAGACACGTATGCATAATAGACGTATGTATATATGTACCTGCGTACATGTAATTACTTTAACCCATACATTTTGTAAAGAGGGTAGTACTTCGAAAGAAGTAAGAAATATATTAGAAAAAAATTGTAGCATTTATTGAAAGTTTGATTTCAATAGGTTATTGCATGTTTTTATTCACCAATTAAATCTATTTTCATCACGTCGTCTCCACAGTATTTTCCTCCATCTTCGGACCGTGACACAATTTCCGTTGTAAACAGTTTGTTTTGTTTGCACGTGCAGAGTACAGTCGACAAAGCCCATACAGTTGCATCTTTACATACCTACCACTATAAATGAAAAAATGCAACCGTAACTCTTTTGCCAACTGTACGTACTTAGAAGTGTTTGGACATAACTACTATTATGCTTATAAGATATTCTTATAACGATAATATTATAATCAATCAGATCCCTCTTGTTTTCTATTAAGTATAGACAACCAGTCACACTTTCGTTACATTTTCCCACCGAAATAAGGTTCAAAATTATTTCAATAAAGCAGTAGAACTCTAATGTTACTTCGATATAATTTTTCACTCAATATTACTCTAAGATACACTAATAATTTTACCCCGTAAGATGTTTCATCACGGCCCCTCATACAGTCTCTAATTACTCCTTAGATGATTCCCCATAATCAACACACACGGTGTCTTCACATCTACCTATAAGTATATTGCATAGTAAATTTAATGGGTTATCAATACACTGAAAGGGGATGAGCTTCCATCAGTTATAATCATCGTATGACATTAATTACTTCTTAGTAATTTGACAAACGACATTAAACACTGTGGTGGTGAAATTGCCGTCAAGAATTCTATAATTTATCTCAAGAATGATTAAAGTAAAATATCTTTAGATATCCAGAGATTTCGATTTTCAACAGTGTTTTTTTCTCTTATACTAGATCATTGCATTTATTTTTTTTCCTATTTAGTAGGATTATTACCAGTGTCAAAGGGATATTAGTAATAATTTATAATAAATAGCTGGTCACATTAAAAACTTTTAAACAGTTTAAGTGCCCGACAGTAAAAACTATCTTTTCAGTTGAATGTTTTACTTTCAAAGTTTGTCATTAAAATTTTCCGTGAATTTGAAAACAGAAGCGTCAAACTTTCTAAAACAATCAAAAACAGTCGTCGCGTGCAGACGGCGCCATCTTTATCAGGAAAGTTGGCAGAATTCGCGCCAAAACTACAACAACATGGCGACCATTGGCGGCATTCGCAAACAGGATTTAAACACAAACGCTCGCATTATCGGACAGATTACGTCCAGATTATAGTGGGCATGGGCTTCTAAAATTATTACGGTGCCAGCTAAGGCCAAAGTGTCCCATTTCGCGCGATTTATGTGCGAATGTAGGCACCACATAATCCATGGTGCGGATACAAGGGCGACTATAATTATGAGAAAACAATTTCCGGGATGCATCTTAAAGCCTCCCAGGATTACTTAGTACAGTTGCCGCTTTTTCTGGTGGATTAAAATTGGTGAGTGTATTTCTTGTTAATCTTCTACAAAGAAAAACGTGAAAAATTATATAAGAATGTATTGTTTCAGTTACTTGACTATGTATTTAAATATTAACATTTATAAATTAGTCTTCATTTGGTCATCATTATCTTAGCGTTAGCGTAACCTCGATTACAAGATCTAAAGTCCACTTACTCCTTTACTGGACCTGTACGGCTTACATTCCATATCCGAGAAGAAAACCAGTGCCGGAACCTAGTCCATTAATCATCAGGTACACCCGGTTCATATACACCCATCGTTTCCAGAAGCCTTAAATTATCTCCTATAACCCCCTTAACACATCAAGGACCTGTGTAGGACAACGGACAATGCTCTGAATATGAGCGACAAAATCTAAGGAATTTTATGAACCATTGACTCGAAGAAGAAGAAGAATGGTAAGTGCTCACCTTCTGCGAGAGCAGTGCTCGCACGACCTGCTGCGCAACATCGTCTAACCTCCGTTCGTGCTCTCCCGTGCCCAGACCTGCGGTGCACGCAGACAGTTGACTCTGTAGCCTCTCGTTTTCAGTGGTTACTGTTGATAATTGGCTTTGGTAGTGTGCTGCTGAGGCCTAGAACAAAAATTGAAAGCTTAGTTTTTTTCCTTATTCTTGAAAGTATTGAAATTTCTGACTAGGATAGTATTTATTTGACATGTCTTGCGGCAACGTGGGTAAAAAATGACTGATCATATCTCTTCTGCCGAACCCTGGTAAGATGGAGAGACCTAAGAAGTTAAACTGCCATGATGATGTATATTATTTTCAGCTTGCACAAAGGACTTCGTGAATAAGTAGGTACTTAGGCCTCCAGACGAAATAATCTTTGCTTAGCAGTAACTTAAGTAAAGGATATAAGAATATTATAGCTGTAGTATATTCCTACGTAGGTAATTGACTTGTTGAGTTACTTCATCAACAGCGTTAATTCCGTTTGTGTTTAAAGTACTTTCTTTGATTTGGCTCAGTTTGGTTTTGACAAGAGCGACTGACCTCTACCCTCCCTACCTTGCACCGAAGCCTCTTTCATAAATCCGCTGGACTACTGGTTGATACTCCGAAAAACATTAGGACGACCGTCAGACGGCTCTAAATAAATAATAATATTGCGCTCCTAATTTCAATAACAAGTATTTCCATATTTTCCACATCACCGCTTTAAGAAATTGGTAAACAATTTATATTTCCATCTCTCATCTGTTTATTCAAAACATTCTGTTTTTGTTTATCTGGCAACAAATCACGCGCGCCACGAAAATGCTGGTACTTAATAATAACTCGAAAGAAAAAAAAACAAGCTTTTCTATCACCCACAGCAATATTTTTTAAGCCTCACTCACCAAATGTCACGGACACTCCTGTCGTTGAGACCGTTTCACTAAAAAAATACCTCCGAAAAACGCCTATCGTTCACACTCTTAATTAAGCCAGAGTTCTCACAACAAACAAAACCAGAATAACGTTGACCCTCCCCTCCCTTCACTGTCCTAACGAACTCGTTACAAATGGGGGCGTTTCAATTTAGAATCACAGGTCTACTGATATTTGATGAGTTGATTTTCTACGTATTTACAGGAGTTTATACCTTAAAATTTATGGCACAAAGTCGGGAGTATCGTGCTGTTGAATCGGTGTGAGGTTTTCATTAGTCATCAAGTGAGGGCGAGACAACGAATCTGTTTGTCTGTATGTCTGAAACAACACTCGGTTGATATGCTATCAAAGGGTTAGCTTTGAATGGACGTGGGGCTTTTAATTTTAGCAGCCTACGGTGTTGTGCATTTTGGTCGATATAGCCTAATCTTGTAGATTTTATACTCTGATATTTATACTCTGAAAGAAACTTACTAATAATTGAAAATCAAGTTTTCAGTTTGACCTGATCTATGGTATATGCCTTAATCCGAAGAATTTCTGCCTGTTTCACATATAAAGCTAGATATAAAAGCAATATTATTAATTCAATGTAAACTACTCCTGTTTTTATAACTGTCAAAAATGTCAAAATAACACCACAGCTGTTAGAGTTTAGTCTAAAAAGAGTTTGTATGTTTTAATAACCATAATTTTAAACTACTAAATAAATAACTCACTGATTAAAAAAGCATTGTCCAATCTATTATGAAGTAAACTGGGCAATGGTAACATAATGCTTGCTTTGGAAAATAAAATAATATTCTAGTCTTTCTTAGACCCCTAAACAATCAATAAAATATTACAGGACCAAGGAGTTCATTAGGTTTCGGAACGAAAATATTTAAAATAAAATTAATAGCTTCTATACGAGTAAAACGAATCTTATTAATCTTTAATTAAATAGAATTTCTGCTGTATGTAACAACAAACCCAACAATTTAATTGAAATTCCACATGATTGACGGCAACATCAGATCTACGTATTTCGTGATTGAATTATGTACAATCCCTGCCGCCGTTTTCCCGCCAGAGCACTTAATTTACTAAATTTCATTTATATTTTGCGTTTCGTAAACCACAGATGTTTTGCGGAATCTGGTAATTAAAGTGAAGAGCTGTGATTGGTATGCAATCGAACAAGGTAGCTTGGCATATTAAATTGATTTCATTCCTCTCCATTTTGATGTCTATGAAATATTTACGCAGAGTTCCCAGTCGGTTTTCAACATTTGCAGATTTTGTAGTCTGTATATATGTAATTTATACAGACTATAAAAGTAAGTTTTTATATAAGTATATAAGTTTTTTTAATATACTGTGAGGTTATAATGATTGAAACTTATAATAATAATAATTATTAGTTAAAATTCGGACGTCTTCGTTATTATTCTCATAGTAAGTTCCTAGTTGCGTCCACACTTTTAGAGCCAGGGTCAGCTTATTGCGTTTTTATTGATTTAACGGCTTTTTCGGGACTGACTGTCGTCTGATCTTCCAATCCCTAAATAAAATGCCACGGCAGAGCTTCATCTGTTATTTAGCAGTTGAGATTGCCATGTGTTCCACAAGTGTTGGTAGAGGTCCACCCATGGATGCATGTATAGATGACATTTTATAAGTGTGGGTTTCACATATTTTTCGCTAATTACACTATTCCTATTAACATATCAACGCACAATCAACAAATTCCTGCCATCTTCAACAACTAGCGAATCAGAAGATTAATCACTAAATAGAAATCGTGCCCCGTCAAGCCGAAAACAGTCATTGTTTCGGCTTTCAACGGAGTGATTACATTTGTGGCAATAACTAGAATTAAAGCAGGGAGCTATTAATCATGACTCGCAGTACATCATTAGCTTTGTTCGTTCGCGCGCATGAGCATAAGGGTTTAGGGGTTCTTTAGCTATTAGAAATGTGTTTGTGTCGGGAATTCGGAAATTACTGCAGTGGTTTTTACGTACTTACTAATCCATGTGATGTCGTTTTTGGTCGTTCCTGTAGGAATTTTGGGATACAAAGTATGTATAACACGATTGGGTATAAATGAAATCACATGTCAAAGTTTCAAGGCAGTCTATCAACTACTTTTCGAGATTTGGGACTTTACAGCATGAAAGTAAAGGTAGGTACGACCCCTGGTGGTAATGAAGAGAGATAGCGTCCGTTTGTAATCATCAGTCATATTGGTATAAGATTGACTGCAAATAAGCGCTTTGGTGCAAACTATAAGCTTATATTGCTAATAATGAATGAATGAATAAATAAATAAGGAGCAAAGGCCATGATGATATCAGATGCTAGATGGCCTTAGTAGAAAAGCGAGCTGGACTATTCTGCCATTAGTATTCCTAGGCATTTATAGGCATGTTTACAAGATGATTAGTACAAAATTAAATGCAACTACCCGCAATCCCGCCAAAACGTGATCACTTAACCTGGTCAGAAGCCCCTTGTTTCTAAAAAACATCAAAAGCTGTACAATCATAGACTTGATACCTCCTCAAAGAATTGCTGGTGTACCATCGAGTTTGAAAAATCTTGCAAATACGGCCGCCATTTTAGATACTGTTGATTCCACGCCCCATTTAGAGGCTTTAAAGAACATTTCTGAACTAATTAATCTATGTAGAATCTATACTAATATTATAAGTGGGAAAGTGTGTGCGCGTCTGTTTGTCCGTCTTTCACGCCTAAACCACTGAATAGGTTTTAAAGAATTTTGGTAAAAGGGTAGATTAGACCTTGAGAAAGGACATAGGCTATGTCTGGTCGCGATAACCGACATTCACGCGAGTGGACTCGCTGGTAAAAGCTAGTAGCGTAGATATGTAGCTAAACGTACAAATTACACAAACCAAGTTCGCTCCAGCAACCTTCCTTTACCATCAGAATATTATAATTTCGCATCAATTATTCAATGTTTCCCAACAGTTGGTTAATAGATGAAGGCAATTTCCAATTTAGTTGGATTATCATATCGCGTAATATTCCAAGTTAGTTTGGTATCCCGTAAACTCCCGCCAACGATAGCTACCTAAATCACGTGCCCATTATCACACGAAAAATTTGCAATGTCCCAGAATAGATAATAGTACTTGGCAATGTAATTTTGTTGTGTGCGTTGTCATTTCAGGGCGTTTCTTTTCCTTTGTTCATTCTACTGTTATTCTGGTTTTCCCTTTTTTCTGCAGGTATTATAGGTGATGGACATCTTTAGTTAGTTTTTTTCTTCACAAAGGGTTCATTTTCATAATTTTTATAAGATAAATTGCATTTTTATAGGTTAAGTTAGGCGCACGGCCCTTATGGCTACATCACAATATCGTTATGATTCCTAAATGTTATTTGTATAAATTAACGAGGCTTTATTTAATAGGCAGGTAATATAATTACTAAACAGTCAAAATTTATACGAATTACAATAAATTATCCCATTTGTCATCAATATCGTGCCGTGCGTTCCTTGGAAACAACCTAATTGGTTTCGTTAGTGCACAACTATGCAAACCGAGGCGTATGCGGTAACGTAATTATGATACCTCTGCCTAGCCACCAGCTAGATAGCGTAATGAATAACTCTTCGCATAAAATGCAGCTCAAGCTTTTTAGGTAGCATTCTGTGTTTAATTATTTTGGTATTACGGGCGGTACGATTTAAATTACTTCGAGTTTGTCGAAGTCTAATGTAAGCTACATGATTGTGTTTTAGTTGGTTAAAAGTGAGGTTAGCGTTAGCCTAGTGGTATGGGTAATGGACTGCTGAGACGAGGTCTCGGGTTCAATCCCAGGTTTTCCATGGCACACACCAATGATTTTTCGATGCTTTTCGAAGTTATGTGTGTATTTATCGCAGGTTTATAAGCGCCCAGTTAATGGCAATAGGCTCGCCACCTATTACATTAGGACCTAAACATAAACCGGCGAAATGTGGGTGCTAGCACCTCTGCCTACCCCTTCGGGGATAAAGGCGTGAGTTTATGTTATGTTAAAAGTGAGGTAAGAGTAGAAGTGTTTTGGACTATTTTGGAATGGTACACTTTGCTCGCAAAAGAAAATAATAAATGAAATGAAATGCGGTTCGGTGACTCTTTCCCTTGTCGCACCATTAAGACCTGGAATTTCTTGCCAGCGCACGTGTTTCCGTCTTCCTAAAGTCCCGGGTCCTTTAAGCGGGGCGTGAAAAAGCATCTGATGAGGCAGTCAAGCTGAGTGCCACCATTGTTAACACGGCACATGTATTTAATGGTGGCCCTCTTCCCTGAGACTTTTTCTTCAGCTTACCATCAGGCGAGATGAAGTAAAATACAACTATCTATACAAAAATTGCTTGTTTGTGATTTTTTTTTGTGAGCCATTTAATCAATCCTTATGAATCCTTATTAATCAATCCGTGTGGGCACTGATAACCTTTTTTTTATCCGTCTGTCTATCTGTTTGTTCCTGGGCTGATTTCTTCGGGATTCTTATTTTATGGGTATTTTGACGGTAAGTTATTTTGTCTAGCTACTTCCTACTAGCAATACTCGTATTACTCAATGAAAATATTTATTTATACACATTAAATGGCACTGTTAACTGTCTCTTATAGAGAAGAGTCCGTCTATTTACCGCCATTACATTAGTGCAACGGACGATCCGCCATTTGCGTAAAACAGTTTTCGCAAGACATTTCCGTAATATTTTAATTTTGTTTATCCGCCATATTTCCTGTTGTGTTCCATACATAAATAATTAAGTGTGGCGTGGCTACCGACTGGTTGGCGCCACGAGCATCACTGACAAGTAATTATGACATTTACATTTGAGCTTAGTATTTTATGAAACTCTTCTCCATTCGACAGTTAACATATAGCCCATGATTAAGTACTCGCTTGCCGGCAATAGGCTCGCCCCCTATTACGTAGGACCGAAAATTATAGTTGGCGAATTTATAGGCGCAAGTATATGTTTGTATTTTTAATTTGTGAAGTGATAAATTGAAAATATCTTTATATTACAAGCTTTTATTTAACTTGCAATGTATGTTTGTTCGGGTGGAATCTTACAACTCAATTTTAAGGCACTTGCCCTCAACCGATTGAGCTGAAATTTGGTATGCAGTTCGGATGACAATGCAAGAAAAAAAAAAAAAAAAAAAGATTGTTTTTAAAAAGCTTTTTCGAATATATCTTATTATAACTTATACTTATCTATTTGAATGAAAATTTAAAGCATTTTGTATGCTAAACATTCAAATCGATGGAGATAGGAAAAATATTGAATCGGTTGAGGCGGGGTTTGAGCTCGCGATCTTTGCCTTACAGAGGCAATGCAGTAACTAATTAGTAATCTGTGGCAATGCTTTGACCACTGAGCTACCAGACCTCGCCAGAACTAATCCAAATTTCTCCTTTAGGTATATCGGTCCTTGATGCGAACGAACGAACGAACGAACTATCGGAACATTGGTTCAATAATTTTTAAATTCAAATTGGGTATTTTCCTGATGTTAAAATAAATTATTTAGCTAAACTTATTAAATTAAGAATGGTAAAAAAGTGATAATAGTTCCGTCGGTTCTTATTTTATCGTTTTTATTTATTTTTAATCATCCAACAAACCTATAATAGTTAATGATTTGACTATTAAATATTATGACGTCACAAATACATTTTTCATACAAGTTTCCTTTTAACTTAGCGTTTTGACGTTTAGTAAAAAGTAACTAATTTGACTAGTCAGTCAAATACCCAATTGTTTGGGTGGTGTAGTCAAAAATAGTTGTTTCATTATCATTCAATATTTTTCTTATTTGAATCGATTTATACTCGTGTTTATGGGATAGATATACCTATTTTATTTTTGGTAACACTTAGTTGGCAAACAAGACAAGATGACGTCACAATTTTAAGATGTAAACCCACAGAGACTACAGTTTGACCTACTCTGAGAGTAAACCCTGCACCAGGGTCTATTCGAGCCTCAGTTCACAGGTGTGGTTGGCTTGGGTACCAAAGATCTTGGTGTGCTGAAGATCTTAGTGTACTAAGGCCCACCAAATTTACTGTGAGACATAATTATGAATTTATTTTCCTGCCAATATTTATCGAAATAATTAATGTTTGTGCGTTTGGTCCATTGTCAGCTACCGTAATACCTGTCGGTACTATTCACATTAATGTAACCATTGAAATTGCAAGCGACTATCTATAGCAACATCAGAAGTATGATTTAAGGTAAGGGACAAAACACGATTTTTCGGGGGAGCAAAAAAACTATATTTTCTTTTCCAAATTCATTTGTAACTTTTGTCGCCTATTCCGATCTCTACCGTCTCTATTACAAAGTTTCTTAGAACTTCCTCCTCTTTAATGAGCTTGCTGGTTTCAAAAATAGTACCTTACATTAAATTAGAAACAATAGTTGTCCGTTACAGTAATTACAGCATTACTATTTTTTTCGATGATTGATTTATCTATTTGATATTAAAGGAAGAACCACGAAAAAAGAGGATATTAGGTCCGTCAAATCTTTTTTTTTATCAAAAATGTATACTGTAAGAGACTTTTTTAACGATAGATATATTTTAAGTATACCTCACGGTAGAGCGCACAGTTCCGAATCCAACGATATTTATAACCAACTCATTTTCGCCAAAATGTCCCTTACCTTAATTCATACTTCTGGTGTTGATAGGTACCTACTCGACCGTCTTGTGTAGTAGGTATGCCTACTGGAACCCATTATGCCGACTGTATTGAATTCCATGTAGTTTAATCAGCCCTTAATTGCTTCCAACTGTTTCACCTACAGCTATGTCGAACTATAAACCTCCGTGAGTAGTTCACAGGCTGTGTTTAGTATATGTATAAATAATTGGAGATTTTTACATATTATATTCAAGATCATAATGCTTTGTTAAAAGGTTTTATATTTGAATAAACATATTGATTTACATCAGGAATGTTTTATTTTGCTCTTCCTAATACAGGAATCAAGTATATATTTCCACCATACCTGACAATTCTTGTTTAAAATACCTTTTCTTGTAGTTGGATCGATAGAAGTCTAGCTGAATTGATAAAATTTCTGTATTAAAAACATTTTGTATTGAGAGTTGAATATTTCTTCTGGAATAAAAAATAGGCAGCCTAGGCACTAGGCAACTAGGCTCCAGAGCAAGGCTGCGGCGGCCAAAATATTAAGCAGTCATTGAAATACCAGTTCGTCCCTAGAGGCTGAAACTTTTACAATACGTTCACGCAATGGAAGGTTAGCCTATTGTCGTCAACTGGGTACGTTGCCACACTCCGTGCTGTTAGTAAAACTTTTCTAATTAAAAAGATTCAATTCAAGTTATTGCCCGGAGCCACAATCGCATATGAACCACTGCGTTAAAAAAAAACTAAAACTTAAAAAAAAAATAATTAACATCGATTAGCAAAGACATTGTCGTACACACTCTTATGCTAATACTATACCGTTTGCAAATAACATAACCGAATAACATGCAAATACAATTAGTGTGTGAGTGTAAATTTGTACTGCGGCATCACCCGCGCGCCGGTGGGGGCAGATAAACGATGCACCCTAGACCCCTGGCTGTGACCCTGCAGGGGTGCAACATCGATTTTGATATAAACTCCCGCTATCAAATTTTCATCGGGCTAATATTGTAGTGTTGTTTTGGAGAATTTGAATTTTAAGTCATGTTTATACACCTAGGTGCTTTTTTACTTGTAGTGTAAAACTTACGACACTTGATTTATTCCAACGATTTAGTTTTTAAGGCTCGGTTTTCATATAGATACCTATTTATTTTAAAATCATTATTTGACATGATCAGAATATAATATATGAACAGACTTTTAGAATACTTTATAGTATACTAGCTTTTGCCGGCGGTTCCGCCCGCGTGGATTTCGGTTATCGCGACCAAACATAGCCTATGTCCCTTCTCAAGGTCTAATCTACCCCTATACCAAATTTCATCAAAATCGGTTAAGTAGTTTTGGCGTGAAAGCGTAACATACAGACAGACAGACAGACAGAGTTACTTTCGCATTTATAATATTAGTATGGATAAATGGTATTACTTCGCTGTTTATTTATTAAGATAGTGGTAAATGGCGGGCTTTTTCTGCCTATCCCTGAAGGAAATAGGCGTGAGCGTATGTACGTGTAAATAAAAATAAAATAATAATTCTAGGATACACCTATGAGTACTAGAATACGAGAAAATGTATTTTTCTTTTTGGTTCCTAGCACTGAAAACTATACATTTATCCACTTTTTTGGCAGTTCAAACCGGAAAAACAAGTAATTTATTAACAAGTGAAACTATCGATTTTTAAACCGCAGCCCTGACTGCCCTTACTAAATGCGCCCTTGCACTTCAGAAGGGTGAAGCTGAATTATTGTTTAGAGGGGGGGCTTTTAAAGCGGGAAACCCCGGCCATTGTGCATAGCCGATTTCCCGCTATCCGCCATTTTAATGTCTTTCCATCGCTCCGTTTCTTTGTCGATGTGTGGGTGTTTTGTGGTCCAAATTTCAAGAATAAGCGTATTATTACAGCACGAATGTGACTTCCCTGGTGTTATACACGTCCATAGGTTACGGTAACCACTTTCTATCAGGCGGCCCACCTGTTGTCTGTCACTTTAGTGGTGTAAAAAAGTTACCTGTTTGACGTAGCTACTTGTTATTAATAACTTGTTAACCCTGTAATAAGTCTTTGAATGTAAAATGAATGGGCCATCGACACAATATTATTTTTCAAGCGTTTGATTTGGTGTAAATAAATCTGATTCCTCATCCGCATAATTCGTGCCATGGCGAAGTCGCTAGGGTTAAACACTAAAAAACCCCCCCAAAGACGTGGCGTATGATGTTAACAGCCACTTGCCCTTAACTTACAAGGTGCAGGTAAGAGGTGGGTACTTTCTCCAAATTTCTTATCTAAGCAAAGTCCAATCCAACCCTCTTAACTTTCAATCTAGACTTTTAATTTTTTTTTGAGGACGACGAGATGAACTGAACATGTTTCTCGCTTGTCACTTGTGCCAAACCCAATTTTTCAGTGTGTTTAACATTATTTGTATCAACACAACCGTTGCGTGTGTGTGCCGTAGGCCTTTATTACTGTTCGTAGTATTTTTCCTATTGTTGTCATGTCTAAAGGGTAACATCAAGTGTCATATTTAAAGTACAGCCTTGATGCTCTTTTTGAGTGCCTTTTAGCTACCCGAGTGGAGTTCTTTAAGGCTATTTGGGTATTTTATGGCTGTATTTTTTATCGAGAATTAGATATGGCGGAAAAATCACGGGAGTAGAATCAAGGCAGATAATATCGCTACGTAAATAGGAGTCATTGACCCTAATAAAATGAGTATGGATTCGACTTAAGGATTACTATCTGATCCTCAACCTGGAGACGAAAGTTTCTAAGATAACGCGGTACGCTGTCTCTCCGTTAGGAGGTGCACCTAATTTACAAGTGAGGATGGTTTGGTCTGAGAAGATCTTAGTGGGGCCCCTCAGTAACCATAAAAAACAAGATTTATTCTTAATTTTTACTTTTAAGTATAGATCATCCAGTTTGTGCCACCCCCTTTCTCGCGCGGCTGTTGAATTCCTCCTGTATTTCTACTAACTATTTATTGTAGGAAGTGGTGAGTGTCATCTCTTGACATAGGAGGTACCTACTCATTATTATTTATTTTAACAAACTGAGCGAAAATCCTCTGTGATATAGGTCACTGAACCATCTAATGACAAAACCGTCACCGCTCAGCTAAATTATTTTTCTTAATTGGATGAAGCTAAATAAAATCCCGTCATTCTGAAGTCACATAAATTTCGCGCATTGACGGCAAATACTACGTATTAAGGAGCCAAAAGCTATTTACAAGGAGCAGTCACAACAAACTGTCCCCAATTGGTGCCCGTTGAGAGACATTAAAGAACGTTTATCGACCAGCAGGGGACACGCGATCATTCCCGGATTATGCCCATCATAGACGAATTAATTAAGAATACGACCAATACATCTAGATCCCTGTCATTGTAATGGCTCTCTGCAATTTTGTTTTGGATGTTTATAGTACAGAAGGACAGGGGAGGCCGTTCGAAAATGGTTCATTTTGGACTGGACGGTAAACCAATTTATATAGAACTCTGTTGTTTTAAAAGTTTCCTTAAAATTCTTTCGTTTTTGTTTTGTTTGCGAGGGGCAGGAGAGGTCTTGTTACATGGGTTTGTCATAACTGGACGTTCTTTGAGGGATTACGGGTGTTTGTGAGGGTATGAGACGTTTTTGCGTAATTAGTGGTACAAGTGGTTTCCTTGATAAGAGGCACTTTGGTGCAGTCTGGTCTCCCTACTGCAGTACGATGTGTAAGAGGATTATGAGACGGGAACCATTTCAAACAGCTAATGTGGTTTTATTCTCATTAGATAAATAATCTTCTTTTTTCAACTTTTGTAACTAATGTAATGCAGGTGATATTATCATTAAACGTATGTATTATGTAGGTATCGTATATATATTACGGACTGTTGTATAAAAGTATGTTAGTAATAAAATTGATGGTTAAAAATTATGTGCAATACAAGAAGGGAAGTAATTTTACAGCTAGCAAACTCTTATCCTGGTGTCAATCCGGGCAGTTTAATGATTAAGGACTCGGCCTTACGGTCGCGAGGTACCGGTTCGAATCCTGATCATTACACAACCGCCGTGAACCCACTCCTAACTTAAGCAGTTTAGCTCATCTGAAGGGGTTAACAGGAATATGTACCAGTCATTTCGGTTATTAGTGCTCTTAAAAAGAAAAATCACAGTTGCTCTAAGGTTTGCACTTCGGAGCCAGGGGAAAACCAAATGAGGAGGAGAAAAAGAGGTTTGCTAACCTCGGGTTAAGAGGTGAAAGCTGCGTATATAACCTTGATCAACATGAAGATGATGATAATTACCTCGTCAAACTCAAATCAAATATAGGTAAAGAAATATTCAAAGTTACAAAATGTCTGCCTATATCTATACCGTTAAAGGCAGTACGATATTAAAGCTGAGGGGTTGTTCACAATGGAATACAGGTATGAATATCATTCACAGAGTGACGGGAAATAGAAAAATCAAAAATCTCATCCGCCATTCAAAATATGGATAGCTGTGACGAGTGACGAGACGAGGGGAGTTCACAATGGCCGAGTACGTTGTTACCAAATTGGAACATACCGAAGTTTTATTTTAAATGGTAAAATTTAGGTGTTCTTTTTTCAATAGCATATAACATTCGACCTTGTAATTAGAAGTCATGTCAAATTATTATAATTTTATTTTGTATCTATACAGAAAGTGCAATTTATGAGAGTTTACGTGTGTTCAACTCATCGAGACGTGACGATGAATTACATGATTTTATACATTTATATAAATATTTTGTTTTAAATCACATTTTTGAAGGTTACATATCATAATCCCGAATTTTATAATAGGTACCGATGTACGAAAGACTGCAGTTCTAAATTCCCATTGTTCGTTTGACCGAATGTTCAAAATACTTAAAGTACGTAATACCGAACTTACAAAA
The DNA here is from genome assembly GCA_949126895.1 of Eilema caniola. Taxonomy (NCBI): domain Eukaryota; kingdom Metazoa; phylum Arthropoda; class Insecta; order Lepidoptera; family Erebidae; genus Eilema; species Eilema caniola. Next base: position 24,461,455 of record OX421466.1, read on the forward strand.
TTCCTAAGTACAAAATCAAAGTACGAAGTTCAAAATTTTGAAAACTCGATTTTCGGATAGTAGGTGTGTGGATGGTAAAAAAAATCTAACCTAATATATCCAAATCGAATTGCGCGGGGTAGATACTGAGTGCTCGTTTCATGGCAAAAAATATTCAAAATTTCATTGTTTTCACGCATAGCTTATTTTCTAAAAACGTTACCAACAAAACAAAAATTTAACGGTTGAAATCCAATCGAATGCAGAACATTACGGGTGGAAAGGTCCATTGTATGTCCATCTTTAGCCCCGACTCCATATCGAACAGGGGAGAACAATGCCAGTCGACGTAATGAAAATATTTTGAATATTTGTATTTGATTTCTCTTTAAAACTCCATATTATATCACCAGTCACAAAAGACCCTTTATCTATACCAAATTCACTTAACAACTGATATTTTTGATGGGTATTTTAAGCTGGACAGGGGAAATCCTTTCGTGAATTTTTAATTTCGGATTTTAGAGGCTATTTGCTCAAGAATTTGCTGAGCTATGAAGTTATGGTTTTATTTGTCTTTTACGGTATGAGTTATGAGCCTATATAGTCTGGCCAGTGTAATAAAACTGGCTGGACTGTCTGCCAGGTGAATATAAATTTACATATTGGAGTTTATTGATCCGTGGTTGCCGTTTCGTTGGCGTGGTCAGTAAGCTCTTCTTACATTTTAAATGGGTAAAATGGGTGAAACTTTAGGGATATGCTATGAGACTGCTTACCTCAAAGCAGGCACGATTTATGAAGTATAATATTATATCTAGACTACGTCATTTACCTTAATATTAACATACAACTTAATATATGAAACGAATTTTTTTTAGGATTCCGTAGCCGAATGGCAAAAAACGGAACCTTATGGATTCGTCATGTCTGTGTGTCTGTCTATCCGTGTGTTACAGCCACTTTTTTCCGAAACTATATGAACTATGCTGTTGAAGTTTGGTAAGTAGATGTATTCTATGAACCGCATTAAGATTTTCACACAAAAATAGAAAAAAAAGCATAAATTTTGGGGGGTTCCCCAAAATTTTTTTCATCAAATCCATCCCTGTGTGGTATCTATAAATATGCCTTAAAAATTACATTGATTTATCTAATACTAGCTGACCCGGCGAACTTTGTACCGCCAATATTTTTCCACCCGTGTGGCGTCAGATCCCGTTCCAGATGCACCCTCTACTATATTAAACATGTATTATACATCTAAACATTCCTCTTGAATCACTCTATCTATAAAAAAAACCGCATCAAAATCCGTTACGTAGTTTTAAAGATTTAAGCATACAAAGGGATATAGGGACAGAGAAAGCGACTTTGTTTTATCCTATGTAGTGATATGTTTTTCGTAAACTGAATAGTTTGCGCGAGATACACTTCCAAAGTGGTAAAATGAGCCCCCCTCCCCCCCGTAACTTCTAAAATAAGAGAATGATAAAACTAAAAAAAATATATGGTTTACATTAACATGTAAACTTTCGCCGAAAATTGGTTTGAACGAAATCTAGTAAGTAAAAAAACTTTTTTACACGTCATAAATCGTAAACCGCAATTAACTTTCATTAAATCAACTCAAATTATTAAAACATCAATCAAAGTCACACAACCAACTACAAGAACTTTTATATTATGCTTCTATGGAACCCTTCATAGGCTAGTCCGACTCGCACTTGGCCGCTGTTTTAATGTAAAAAAATATTAGAAACTGTACTAATATTCGGTCTAACCCCTCCTGCTACACTAAAATGAGAGTTCACGACGGTAGTATAATGGCCATAATTAAAATCTGTCAATCGTAATCGCCTTAACAGCTAAGCTTAGGTGGAGACAATGTGTAGATATGAGTTACAAAATTATAATATAGGTACTTACTTCAAGAGCTGATGATAACGACGCCTTCTCTTGCTTCAAAGTTTCCACGCGGCTTTTGTATTGCAGTAGAGACCGGACAGTCTCTTCCATTCTGCAAAAAGATACATTCAAAGTTAGTCTTATGTTGGTAAGTATATAATGTTATAATGATAAGTGGTTTAGCTTCAACACATCGATAAGTTTTGGAGGTCAGATGGCTGTTGCTTCAAGGAAAATATCGGATTTCGATTAAAAGAGGCGGACCCCGAACTGAAGTAAGGGTCTGGGATGTGACCGGGATCAGATATACCTTATCGCACTTTGTCTTCCCTAGCAAGTCATATAACACTAGAAGATCAATTCTCGCAAAAAATTATAAGATAAATTCAGTACCAGTATTCTGCTTACAAAGTTTTGAACTTTTAACATAACATTGTAATGTGATTATATCGAAAGAAGTGCTAATCGGTATAGACTTGTCATTCGTATTCTTTTGCCTCTTTATACCTACAATATATTTACATATTTATGCGAAGTTATGTCCACAGTTATAGGATAGAACTTGGTGTTAGTTTAAACTAATATATACTTCACAGTATCAAGCAGGAACTATCACGCTTGTCTGACAGCCTGTACTCAATACTCAAGAGTATTTAAACTTAACCTCAACACAGCTTAAACTAAACGTGTTATAATCAAAACATACACTGTCTGCAGACTCAACACTCCAGCTTCAGCTCCATATCTCATAAGACAAGTAACTTCGCAAGCAATACATAATGTTTTCAATAGTTGTTATCATAACGACGTGTACTAAGTTAGTAACATGTGCGTGTTCCGAATAACTGAAAGTTTAGTGTCAGTTGAACTCACTTCGGTATCTTTAGTGCGTTTAGTGTCAGTTCAACGAACTTGCGATATACCCTCATTATTGCAGCTTTATATAGTTGGTGAAATAGTTTTTGTTGTTAGTTGGAAAACTTTTTGCTTTGTGAACTATTTTTGCTTGTTATATTTTTGTACGAGTATTAATGTTACTTTTTTGGTAGGTAAACCTGTATGGTTTCAATATGGAGTTAAGTTACATGCATAATTTCAGGGTGTACAAAAATATTACAAATAGCTATAAGATTTGGAATTTTTATGTGTATAAAGCTCCGTCAAGATCTTGGGGCTCACACCAGCCTGATATGCAAGCCGGTACGCTACCTGATTGGAAACGAGGACGATACAAGCTGCAAGAGAGAATATCTAGTAAAGTACGCTCTATACCAGAAAAGTACAATTCATTCTCAAATATACCAAAACCGTACCATAATTAACTAAAAGCCACCTGTCACAACACTTCTTTTTACTAAAGACAAACGATCTTACAAAACACTTCATTATGCAGACGGATCAAACTGGCGAGCGACATTTGCATATTCAGAGTAAGAGATGGACAAGCACATTAGCTTGCAGTGGGAAAGAGACGGAGATAATGCGCTTGAAGCTACTTCATTAGTAGACGTCCGTTCGCGAGAGTACGTAACTGTCAAATGAGGAAAGTGAAGAAATATGGATGTTGTTTTTTTAGTGTGGCAGCATTAGTTTAAACGTCATATTTCATTTTTGAATGTATTTTATTTTGATCTCGTTTGTCAGTGTGTCTACCAGCTTAGGAGATGTAAAATAATTTTGGTTTCCGGTATTTAAGTGAGAAAAATAGTGAATAATTTCAGTTTCCAAAAAAGCCGCTTTCAGTACAAATTGTTCATCAAAATAAGGCCCGTAGTTTTTATTAATCCAAAAACATCTGATAAATGTATTGTGTGAGGTTAGTATTATGTTTTTAAAGGTTTTGCGGGGTCGATTGTAGTCTAAATTCTCCCAAAACCCCGAGAGGGCAACCTCCGTGAGTAAAATTAAAATCTCCGTTAATCAGTACTTACAAGTGAGGTTAGAGGCCCATAAATACCGCATGGGTATTGAATTTTCGACCGAAAATATTTAATTGGCCAGCTCAAATTACTAAACGAAGATATTTACTGTAACCCTATCATCTTCATGTTTCCCCTAATACCATAATCCTAACCCTCCGAGGAGTATTAATCATTAAGAGGGTTGAAATCATTTCGGGAAATTTTCTTCGCAAAATTATTTCTAAGACTAAAGAACTCCGAGCCGGCCTTTGTAAAATTGTATACTGTATAGGATTAAGTATTAAAATTGCAATTCCTTGATTAATTTCTGAGATTAGAAGCTATGGTGTGGCATTGTTGTCATGATGAGCAGATTAATTATATATTATGTTTACTTTGAACGACATTTTTGATATGGTTGCCCCTTTTTAAACGACTAACCGACACGAAAAGAAAACGGTGGGCTTACCCTACACCCTATTAGGCTTGGCACCAACTTCAACAAAAAGGTTATAGGCGCATTTCCGTCTGTCGCAATCCAGCTTTTTTTTCATTACCTGTTTTATAGATTTCTTGGTTTTTGAAGTCGGTTTTATTGTCTAATTAAGATTTTTGGTATTTTTACTAGTTGTTGCTTGTAGTGGAATTCTGACCCTGTTCTCGCAACTCATAGGAATCTATTCGAAGAATAAAAAGCCTATGCGTTAGTTTAGAGCAGGGATGTGAAAATAGATTTGGGGAAGGGCCATATAAAATAATTATAACCTTTTTGCGGGCCAAGATGGATTTATTATTATAATCAAGTAAATAACAAAAATAAAATCATGTTTGATGTTAATTATTGTTTTGATGTGCTAGGTTGGCGTGATAGATGAAATTTTGACTGTTCATTAATTAAGGCGTCGAAATTATGCTCCATGTTACTTTAGGTAACTCTCAAAACACACTCGAGATGATGGTCAGACATCCTGTTCCTTAGTTGGTTTTTACGAATATTCATTGAAGAAAATACTTGCTCACAGATATATGAAGACCCGAACATAGAAATAATTTTCTGAGCGTGTCTAATTAAATTGGGAAACCTAGATTTTGGTAGATTTTTGTCAGCTCTTTAACAATAATACAAAGCTTGACTTCTGTCAAGCTTTGTATTATTGTTAAAGAGCTGCTTTAATGTTTCATCACATTGTTGCTCAATTATTTCAGTTGATAATCTGCGGCTATCTGTTCGTAATTAACAGTGAATGGCGACGAAAATACTAGTAAATCGCTTTCTATCCTTTTGAAATCTTCAAATCTCAAGTTAAATTCATTTTCTAAACGATTTAGTTGGATAATGTAAATATTAATCTTTTCTATTGGCAACTCAGCAGCTATTTGTAGCTTAGGAAAGTGAACAAGATAATCCTTGCGATATTTGTGTTGAAAACAAGTGTAATTTTATTTTGAATGCTTTTATGTGTCATTAAGGAAATTATTTTTGCCTTGGATACTTTTATTTGATTTGTTTGAATATCTGAGCAAATCAGTAAAAAACGCGAAGTTAGAAATCCACTGCGGTTCTTCAAAAATTATAAATTTATTCAACTTTGAATGCTGTCACAGAAATTCTATTATTTCATTTTTTAATTGCTACACACTTTCAAATACTTCTCCAACACCTTATTATTATTTATTATACAGCAAGTCTGAGTATTCTGATTCTTTAGATTTGCGAAATTCTTGAAATTGTCTGTGTGCCAATCCACGAGCTCGAATAGTATGACGAGTTTGACGACCACATCAAGTACAGGGATTCATTTGAAGTGCAGCTTTACACAATACTTCTTGAAGTATATATATATGACACAATGTAAAGAAAATACATTGTTGTCTGGATATTCATTCAACTATTCTACCTACCATTCACGGGGCGCCATCTATCGTGATATTTGACAATTTATGCCATTGCAGATTCAGTGAGTTAATACATTTTTCAAACTTTTCGGTGGTAGTATATTTAATAGATTGTAAACTGGCCAATTCTTCAGTAATGTTAAAGTTGTTATCAACACCTTGCACAAGAATTAGTAACTGAGTGGTACCAGATCTGTCTGTACCTTCGTCCATGGTTATTGAAAAAGCGACTTAACCTTCAATTTTCTTCACAAGTTATGATTTTAAATTGTCCGTAAGTTTTAATTTTCTTTGATGCGTCGAATAGGCGGCATGCATATACTCATTCGCAATACAGATGTGTAGTCACATTTCCCTATTAAAAAAATGTGTGACAATTTGCCAGTTGGGTTGTGATCGCGGGCCGTATTAATTCTTGTCGCGGGCCGGACTTGGCCCGTGGGCCGCCATTTCCCCATCCCCGGTCTAGAGTATCTGTTTCAAACTTCAGTAAGGTCGTTTTACCGTTGAAACGTGATTGTGGTGATTGAGGAAAAAATATCCATACTCAAATTCAGTATATTGTTTTTTATTTTTTTAAATTTAAACTCAAGGTGGCAAACACGTACACCAGATGGAAAGTGGTTACTAGGGCCTATGGACGTGTGCAAAATTAAGGGAGTCACAATCATACTGACGACCCAGTAATAATCTTCTTTTCTTTTCTTACTGTTACTCAGTGCCGATATTTAGGAAGATAGTTGGTAGTTCGCAATTGTGCAAGTCTTTCTGTGCTAAAGCAGTATTAATAATAACCTTTCTTGAGAAAGAAAACGCTATTTCCGCAGTTCGAAAAGGATCTGCTATTAATTTGTTCCATAAAGAACCCTTTATGGAACAAATGGAAAGAATATTTTCATTCAAATAGTGGAACATGGAACTTTTTCAATAATACTGAATAGAATAGATTCTATGTACCTTTTGTGCAAGCACTTTTATTACACTTTTTTAATGTTAATACATATGCCCTATTCGTAGTTAAGGCTTGTCTATTAGTGAGTAATATGTGGTAAAATACATATTATATGTATCCAGTATGGAAGCCTTAAACAACTATATGTTGATATATGTGTATGTTATTTCAACGTGCCAATTTATTGTGGTATTCTCTGTGGCATAGCGGTAGCGTCCGTGACGTAGCGGTAGTGAACGCGGCCGCTACGCAGGAGGCGCGGGTTCGATCCCCGCTCAGTGCAAATATTTGTATGCATGAATATGTATATTTGCATTGGTCTGGGTGTTTCTATGTAAAATATGCATGTATTAACAAGTTTATCCGCATTCTAGATTCCATAACACAAGCTAGTTAAGCTATGCTTAGCATGGGTCTAGATAGTGTTGTGTGAAATGTTAAACAAAAAAAAAAATCTTGATTTGAATAAAAAAAAACCTAAATTAACTAAATCACCAAAGCTACTTCTGCGTAAATAAAATTAATCACCCAAATTTTATTTCGAGGAAAGCAATTGAACCTTTTTCGCGTATTTCCCACGTGGTATATTCTAAGCTGGCAACATTCGGGGGTCGATCAACTTAGTCCGAGGCTTATTACAGTGTAATTTAATGTTTTGTTTTTTTCGTTGGTGTTTTTTACACGGGCAATGTTTTACTGCGGCCAGTCACGACAGTATCGATCGAGGTGTGTGTTCTATTTTTGATTAATACCCACATGGTTTTGTTTCAAAAATAGATTAAATTCTGGCCGTAAAGGAATTTTCGGGAAACAATTTTTTTGTCTGGGATACTTTTATTAATGGTTTTATCATTTGATTAACATTACCGGTGTAATAAATTAATATACAGTTGGGTGTGTTGCTTAATTTGAATGTATAGTTTCTTAATAGTTTATGTAAAGTGTGATTAAATTGCTATAGGTACCTACTGAAACTTTAATCACGGAATGCTTATAATTAACCAACCTTATTTAGAAATTAGTAACACACCTTGTGTTACTAATTTCTCTCATGGTTAAATGGTAATGGAGTAGTTGATATATTGCAAGGTTAAAAAACCCAGAATGGGATCTTAAGGTGGGTGACCATTCTTAACGCTATCGAGACCTATCCGTGTCTTGGAAAGCACGTTAAAGCGTTGATCCCGGTTTGGAATTCATTACAGGTCTAGAAGAGCTAAAAAGACCCTAAATCGTCGTAAATGTCGTAAATTAACAACTCAAATTTTTAGCAATATGAGAATAATAGGTTCATTGCGACTTTGAAATTTATACTACGACAATAATAACCATTACAAACCCACAATAACTATATTATTTGAGTACTGGGGTATTGTCACCCTAAAGCTATTGTTGTCTGCAGTTGCATTTTACAAAAAAAAGAACCCTTTGCATTTGTGTTTTTTCGGACAGACACATCAAAAGCACGTTAAACAATTACGCTGTTTTTTTTAAACTGCATATCCATATAAACGGCGTCCAGTCGCTCTGGCTAGGCAGTTGGCCGCTGGTTCTCCCCTATCGCGACAAATTACGTCGCGTTCAACCCTTGGCCAGATGAGTGCTCGTAAATCTTATCTATTAAAACCTGTGGTCCGTACGTTAGGATTTCATGGTGTGGTACAAGTTATGAATGATGGCAATTTTTAATAACTGTATAGGTATTCAAAATTGTAGATCAACAATACAAGAAGTTTAAATAAGGTGGAAGAATAACTGAATAAAATTTCTGGATATAGTTTCAGATTTTTACGCTGAACTGATATCGAGATAAAGTGATTAGTATCTAGTAAAATGGCAATAGCATGGGCCTTAATTCCGTGCGTTTATTAGTCTATATATATATATATAAATCAAAAAATAAACATAGGTATGTATGCCAGTCCAGTATTCCAGCTAATCAATCCAGTCCACTGGACTAGTATGTGTTCACATTATTTGTGAACAGTGTTTCAAACGCACTTGAGCGCTTAACTGGACTGGATTACTCACTGGAATGGGCACATTACAGTGATGTTTCACATAATTCTGGATTCGAATGCTATTGAAATAATGTGAACCAGGCAATATATGACAATTTGTTGAAAAAAATATTTAGTTATGGGGACAGCATGTATTTATTAACCGACTTTTAAAAAGCAGGAGATTCTCAATTCGAATGTTTATATTTTATTATATGCCTATTCGGGTTCTCGCATGTTTTCTAATAAGATTGGCTACTGCAGTCATATTAGGGCATACGACAGGGCAGCCCAACTTAGCCCCTATATTGCGGAATAAAGGAACGTGTGGTAGTCACCGTAACCGAAAGCGGCTTGGGAGTATATATTCGGGTTAAATACTGTTAAAATTAGCATGTATTTAATGTTTATAATAAAGTGGAGTTTCACTTATAACTTGAACCATACATAAACGTCAATGTATTTACCTAAGCACAGGATTACATTCTCGCCGCGTGGCCTAAACGCGTGGCTCACAATTGTCGCTCAGTGTGCCTACTAACGTCTAAATAATAACTCATTGGATAGCAGTTACGAGCCGCTGGTGCTGCCAGTATACATATTTAAATGAAGCTGGCTAGTGACAACAAAAAGAATGGAATTTTTAATAAGGAACAGAAAGCATTCGCTTTTTAAAATCCTCAATTTGTTTTTAAACGGGATTGCCATTAAAAAGTGCTTATGTTTTGTTTTTATTATGAATTATTATCCTTCTACATAAAATGAGAAGTTTGTATGACTTTACTTACTGTACTTTAAATCGCAGATTTCAATTATGATTTGAATTTTCACACAGGCTGACTGTCTGACAAATTTTAGACACAAAGTAGCAATCGGCTAGTTCGAATCGTTTCGACACGAACTATAAATTTTTGATAGTTTCATCACAAAAAATATACACATTATATAGCTTTATGTATTAAAGTGTTTCAGTATATGACGCAAACTCTCCCTTTAAAAGACTTATTAACTCATTATGTTTGTATAGCGAAGCATTTTCCGCGTGAAAAATATGAACACACAGGTAAACGCTGCAAATATCAGCAATTTTTCTTCAAAATTCACTTCGATAAACATCCATCTCTCACATTATTTACACACTGCCACACATCAGTAGCTGTAGGAGGTAAGCAGCGGTGTGAACGGTGAGAAACGGTAATTCTCTGAATATACGCAAGTTAGCGCCAACGTTCGGTATACATTTTTAATAAGATAAGGTACTTTGAGACGCACCTGTGTACAGAATAAGGACACGTATATTGGTGCACGGAATATTTTAAGTTTCATGAAGGTGGATAGGGATTATGAAGTCTTTTGATGAAGAATTTTTAGGTGCAAGAGCAATGAGTCATGAATTTAAAACATTTTTTAACTGAAAGTATAATCATTAACCTCTGTGCATTATCTATTCTATACAAGCTGTATAGAAAAAAAAGCGTGTCACTGTTCGCGGTGACGTGGGAATGAATTTAAAATTTTGAATTTAGAACAAGGCGCAGGAATTAATTTCGAATTTCGAACGGCACGCAGAGATTACAAAAATGTGTTAAGGAATTTTGAGCCCCATGTGTATAGTTTTTGTAATGTTATCTGTAGCAAAAAGAGTGGCCATAAATTAATATACTCCTAGTTAGAATACTGAAAAATATAGTTTACTGTCTCATTAAATATTAAAAATATGAACAAAAACAAAATATTTAACAGTAGACATGCGCTTCATGATTTTCCCATTACAGCCCCGAAACACGCAACGCATTACTTTCAACGACTACCGTTCCGGTGTTTATTTTTAGATATTATTATGTAGCAACTATTATTAATAATATCGTTATTATATTTTAAATATCTTGTCCATTATGAAGTAGGAAATATCAGATTTTGATAATTCGGATTTAGTTTTAATTCAAGAAAGTAAGCACGCTTCTAGTATACATATAAATTTTGAATTTTATTGTATGAAAGTAAAGTTTTATGACTTTTGGCACATAGATACTTGTCGCCGAAGGGCTAAACAGAGGTGTATCAACACGCAACTACGTTTTTCAGTCCCAATAACGAGCAACGTATAAATTATACTCACAAAATATATTTTGGTCACCTTACCCATCCAAAAAACTTGTCTACCTCAAAATTTAAAACTATAAAACGATTGTTTTTCGTTCAGATTTCGAACATCAAGTTGATACCACCAAAAAGTCAAATTACTTACGTTTTTTCTTGAAGGTTTTTGGCTTGGTAGCAAGACTTTTAAGTCATGTAACTTACTTAACGTGTATAATAAGTGTTGCCATTATCCAACAAACATACCAGTTGTGGGCACAAAAATTGCAATCGACGTATTATCCACTATTTCCAAGTGCCAATACCAAACCAAATCTTAGCGATATTTCTCAGCAATGGTGGTCAGCGTTTCACCCAATAGGTAATGGTTGGCGGCAATATTTCTTTTTGCGACACCCAATTAGGGCTGGGACGCGATAACGAGAGGTCAGAGGGCATACCCAAGGATTATGAAGACCTTTTGTTACACACGTAACGCTGGGGTTCGTGTTAAAGAGTTTTATTATTATTTTACGTTTTTACCCAGAATGCCGAATTCCATAATTTTGATATTGATCTTGGTTGCTTTTTAGTTCAGCAGTCTCATGATTTAAATGGTAGGATTTATTAGTTTTATGATGAATTTGAGATTAATGTTTTAGTTGCCATATTTTGAACTGACGATTAAATAAATAATTCTTGCTATCCCTCGATATAATACTCTCTTTGTGAGCTTCTCATGCTATCGTTTAAGCTGAAAGGCATATATTTTCTGCATTGCATGAAAATGCAAGCTCACATTCTAAACAGCCTCTCTAGACAAGTCGAAAAATGTTATAAAAATAGAATAGAAAATAATAATCAAGGTTTAGACTATATAAAAACTCTACAAATGCAGCAAGTGGCACTACAACGTGGCTTAACAAAGATCTTCTACTTCGGTACAAGTTGATATATATATATGTCGCCGGCAACTGGCTTAATCAGCCGTTTAATTAACTGCCTAGGCTGTTAACTAAACGGCGCCATTCAGTGAACGGCCTGAATGATATTCAGCCGTAACGTTCATTACAAAATTTAATAACCTGGCTGGCTAATGCTAACGCCATTTTTAAGATAGGGCACCACCCCGAACTAAGACAGAAAATTACATACATGCATACATATACTCACACCTGTAAATCACCGAGGCGGTAGGCAGAGGTGTATGCACAGAAAATTAGTGATAGGTTTATTGACAAAGCTGCACGATTGGCCTAAGCATTAACAAGCCATGTTATTAAATGTTGTAATAAACGTTACGTTTCATTAAAAGGCGCCGTTTAGTTAACAGGCAAGGCAGTTAATGGTAAGGCTGATCAAGCTAGTTGGCGGCGACATGAATATGTCAACTTCTAACGAAGTCGAAGCCATTTCGTGGCATCTATACAGTTCGTATATAATCTACAGTTGTGCCACATGCCTGGAGAGGCAGATCAGTAAAATATAAAACCAGAAGTCTTATCCTAAGAACAAAATCATGATTAATAATCTACACGAGCACCCGTTTCAGTCCCCTGGCATTAATCATTACAGGGTATCGTTGATGAGCGGCCATTTTTTTAACCGAAACACCCGCGGCATAATAAACTATGTAGGTTAAACGGCCAGCAGGTAAATACCACTAGGTCAAGGCATTTAGGTAGTGAGCTACACTGCAGTAAAGGATTACCTGCCTACAGGGGATATATTCTGCTTGGCAACGAGTTTTAATAGGACACGTAACGTGAGTAGACCGTGGATTTTAATTGGTTTATATAGAAGATAGAACTTGTGTAAAACTAAACTAACTTACTGATGTTTACGCGAATTTCACTAATTTAAATAAAAACACTTTTTAACCCCAAGACCATGGCTGTTGCAAAGTAGCCGAAATGTCAAGTATGGTTTTATCTTTATAAATCAACTTAAATGTGGCTTAAGGGTAAACATGTTTTATGGAAATTTTTTCGCAATTAGCTGTATCGCTTTCTTATGCTTTGAAAATTCGTAAACAGAGCGAGATACACCGCCGGTTGATAGATATCAGTGGCGAAGAGTGAAAATGTTCAAATTGGATGCTGGTGGAAAAAGTTCTTACCTTGATCTAGTTTATTAAAAAAACATGCAAAGGGAAGCCGACAGGAATCAGGTTAAAGGGACTCCTCGCCACTGATAGATAATTATATTATTTTATATCGATGCGTTGAACGATATCTCTGTAGTATTTCTTTCTTTGTTAACCGATGATTACAAGTGAAAGAAAGAGACAGAGATACAGATAATTGAGAAAGGCCATCGATAAACGTGATGTGACCCTAACATGAACGCGCATAGTTAAGTTACCGTTAGTCAATTCGAGTAAGGGTCCAGAATTGGCGGTACAAAGGTAATGTTTGATTCTGTCGTTAGCTACATAAGCACAGCTGCGACACAGGTAATGGCGTCTTGAGATTGTTATTATTGACGATAACATGTTTGTTTATGGGAGGTTCTTGTTTAATCGAGACCATTCGAGGGTGTGGATGACAAGTTTCAATAATCTGGGTTTAAATTCCACGTGGTGCGAACGTTACGGTACTATGTATAACATTTATTATTATACAGTTCAGATATGGTTCATAAATTTGCAAAATTACAGTTTTTTATAAAGCGATTTTTTTTTACTTTTGTAAGGGACACGTCAATTCGACTTCACCTCTATATCTATCTATCTAAGATACTATTATTGCTCACCAAACATTTAATATGATATGAACAAAAGAAAGTGCAGTCGACAAAGGAGATGCAGTTAAAAAAGTGTTATTAAGTACCTTTAGCACACTTTTTCAAATTAAAGTTATATATAATGGTGTAAAAGTACTTTGTTGACTGTCCACGAAAATTATTTTACAAGAAGCGGTCTTTTTTTATACCATTTAGGTGGCAGACAAGCACACGGTCCACCTGATGGAAAGTGGTTACCGTAACCTATGTACGTGTGCAACCAAGGGCGTCAGAACAGGGAGTTTCTGTGCTGTCAGTGTAGAAGATAAAGCAGGACAAGCATTAGGTCTTCCCACTGACATCACCAAAACTCTGCAGTGAGCTCTGGCTACCCAACTCTCCGCCCCGAGGAGGGCCAGACCGAGAGGAATGGCCCTGGGTCAGCCGAGGTGCGAGGGATATGTCACGAGACAACCTCACCTTCGGCCTGGCACATCGACCCACAGATGGCGTGCGGTTTAGCCGGTTCGAGTCGGACATAACCTCCCCCTTCGCCTCCGAAGGGGGGCGGGGGAGGTATCCGTGGGGATTTACCGCACGTCCAATTGGACGGAAATACCGTCGTGTCCTACCTCCGCAGTTTGTGTTGTTCCATCAATATTAATAAATATATGGGTTTTTCGATATCGCGAACGTTCTACTAACTGGAAGTAATTCGACCAAGTCTAATCTATCTCAACGTGCTTTATTGTTTTGACAATGAAGATATGACGAATTTATAAATGTAAAAGATAAATCGCTTCAGCTTGTATCTTGGACCAGACTACCCTCGGTATTACCGTTAGCTTCAAGCGCTCTGACTCCAGGGATGTTGATGTAAGCGATAAGCGGTTTATGAGCCTCATGTGCTTGTTTTTAACAACTTCGACAAATGAGTTCGCGGTGTTTTTTTTGCATAGGTATGTTTTTTTTTGCATGTTCCCCTATGAATGTGTTTTTATAATAATTTTGCATGTTTTACCTGGTATGGTGAGAGGCTTTAGAGGTTTTCTACTAACATTTGCCATCCCAAAGGTGTCATTCACACCTATGAACTCATCATCATTTTCATATCGATTTCGCAATTGCATCCAAATAATGGGCCTTGGAGTTTGTGTTTTGATTGGTATGTTGATTTTCCGGGAGCGACTACCATTTGACCTTCCAACCCTAAGAGGACTGGCTGTGTTCTAGCACAGGCTTTCCTCTCAGACGAGGCTCTAGCCTCTAGCCTCCTAGGCTCTAGCCTCATCTGTTGTTTAGCAGGAGCACCGATTAGCAGTTGAAGTTGTGGACCCTAAAAGTGGTAGTATAGTGCTGTATACCTACACACCTGGGAACTTTAGATAAAGTATAAAATCGAATGTCAAACACTTCTTATCTTTCAATTAGAGTTGTGGCGATACCACATGTACCCAGCGCCATCTAGCGACATCAAGCCGAATTACTACGACACTACAAATCCTGCGTCGCGGAAGTGAAGTTCCCGTGCTGATACAATACATATACAACATCCCAACGACCATCGTTGGGCTGCGGCCCGCCAGGCGTGATCACCTTGCCTGGTCGGACGATCCTCCCTTTGTGTTGGAGGAATATCACACCTCGTTCCTCCATTGAGTCAATTTTCAAGCATATATGTACAAAAACATATCATAACTGGTTTCACGAAAAATTTGAATCAATTTCTTCGCCTTTTATAAGCTTCATTGTCAGCTAAGAAAACCGATCGAGCGAGAAGCCATTTTCAGTAGACCCATGAGATTTCATTCATCTCTGTCAAACACAATGACTTTACTTTAGTCTGAGATATCTTTATAAACTTGTCGTCTATACTGGTATCAATTAAATCGCGACAAAGGACATTTGATATGTATTTTTTTATATATATTGGGTAAGAAAGGATTCAAAAGTTGCTTGTTATCTAGACAAATGAAAAAAAATCGTAATGATGGTATATAATGTACTGGCGGTCTTGGCTGAAAGGTTTAATGACTTTGTAAGTACAGAAGCAGAGCTGTTGACGCTGTCTACCCCGGATATATGGGCTCAAATCAGTTAGAGTGCAGATTAATGAGGTATTCTGCATATTATCTGGCTGAGTCAGTTTAAGTGAAAATAAAAAGTGACTTCCTAGGTAATCTGCAGACTAATGATGTTCTGCTAAAGAATATCCTAAGCCTTAGACAGCCAGGTTATTAAATGTTGTAAAAAACGTTACGGCTGAACACCATTCAGGCCCCTAATTGAACGGCGCCGTCCAGTAAAGAGCCTAGGCAGTTAATTCAACGGCTGATTAGGCTAGGTGGCTGCGACATATATAGTGCTACAACCATTCAATACCAGAAACCAATGAAATGACTGGAAAATAACTAGTCAAGTCTTTGAGCAAAACGTTCAACGAGTTTACACTTTAGAACCAGGTCGTTTTTTATTGTTATATTGATTTTTATGAGAGCAACAGCCATCTGACTTCCCAACTACGATAGGAAAGCATGCACCAGAGCCTCGTTCATTGTTACGCAGGTGCATCGACAGGTGAGCTTATCTTCAACCGGAAAGGTATTAGTAGCACCCTGTATACCCAAGATTTACAGTATTATACGCGAACATGCCACAGATAATAAATTGGCCACAGATTCATAACGTGGCTATTTATGGCTATTGGCTATTAGATCGGCTATTAGGGCGCTAATCGTGGGTCATTTGGGTGATCCCAAGCAGCTATCGTAGATTATGTCGGCAGATGGTGCCAAGTACAGGTAACGGCTTATGGGATATCGTTTTACGGGTGTTGGGTGTCGAATGATTTGTTAGTGGTAATATTGTATTCATAGATTTTCGTGGTCATATTATCTTGTGGCCTAATGTCTATCACGTTTTCTTTGTGAGGATCTGTGGGAGGTGGCGGTAGTGTTAGAGCATTTACATACATTCCGATGCCCTATACCCGATATCCGATATCGGAGGAAGTCAAATGTATGACATTATGTCTTTCATATTGTTCGGCCCGAAAACGGTTATCGGAGCCAACACCACTGTTTTGGCCCGATATCGGATCACAAAGAGACTGCAAGCAATTTACAACCTAAATGACATTTTCTTAGTTACGTATCTTTTCGCGTTAATAGATGACGAATATAATAAAAAATCTCGATACTATGTCATGTCAATAAGGTCGAAAGTTGCTAGCACTTTTTTTTTCATTCCTAGCATCCCTAACTAGTCTGTGAGTCTGATACTATCGGATATATGTGAAAACAGCACATGGTGTCGGCTATCGGCGTCCGCCACCGATATCGAATATCGGATTAATGTGAAAACGCTCTTACCGTAATTTGGGCATACTTTGGGATAACTGGGTGACTTTGACACAATTTAAAATTGGATTTTGTTCATAGGTACACAGCAGAAAGAGACGAATGACAGGAATAGAATTTTCCATTGCTGAAGAAAGTAACGATAAAAATTATTGAATATTTATCTTATTGTTTATTATTAGTAACGCTAAAGTGAGGTGTCTTAAAGTATCCTGAGTTTAGGGTACTGCTATGTCAGGGGTTACGGTTTTGATTCCTGTTAAGTTAATTTCAGCGGAATTTTGATGTTATTGATGCAGAATCAGAACACGGGTAATATGTGTATGATGTCGGGTTCGATTCCAACATAGTGTAATTTTTTTGGATGTATCTCATCATGTCTCGAAGGCTCTATGCTCAAAATGATATACCTATGTATCCACAACAAGTATATCTGTGTGTTTATCAGCATTATAGAACCAACATTGTAAGCTATAGGTTTGGATAATACTCCGCATAATTTGCCCAAGAATATTGTCAATACGGTCACACATTTTCATGCAAACTTGTATTTACAGGTGCACCCGTATCTCCTTTGTCGGCTGTAAACGTACAATCACAAATGAAAATAAAAACACACTAGAATTAACAATCGCCTTACCTATTATAAATTCTGTATCTAATCTTTTAGAACATAACAGGTATATACTAATACAATTAAAGCGGCCCCCAGACCCACACAGAACAGAACTAGGGTCTGGTGGAAGGAAATAGCTTCGGAAGCGACTGGAATTAACGCTAGCATGAAGCAGAAGGTATATTCTAATACGAGTACATAGATACGTACTCGAATACCTAGTATTGATCGGTTACCTTTTCCTAGCAACGCCTTATAGAATACCCATTCATAAATCACATTGACCACTCAGCTGGGCATATAACTCAGCCGGCTATGGAAATGGGCTGCTGAGTGGAGGACCGTGTCGCATATGTACGTATTATACTAAGTTATATGTAGTTTGGAGCAGGGTACAATTGTTCAAAGCTAAGTATAATCTTTAAATGTACTCATGCTGATATTTGTTGTGAAGGTATGCTGAAATGTGATAATACCCACATTTCATATAGTGAAAAACTTAAGTAAAAAAATGTGATTGTGATACATTGTCCTCTGAGAATTTTAAATATTTGGTTTTTGCATAGCTTGTCATCAATATGACTATTATTTTCAAATTATTATTATTTTAATGATTATAATTGAAATTTACATTAACCTAATGTGTATGTAAAAGGTAGAATTAAAACATATGAGAAATTTTCTTTGTGTGTCAAACACTTTTCCATCTACAATAAAAGTATTATTATTGATGGACAAGTGTGTGTGTGTGTCTGTCTTTCACGCTTAAACTACTGAACCGATTTTGATGAAATTTAGGGGTAGATTAGACCTTGAGAAATGACATAGGCTATGTTTAGTCGCGATAACCGACATCCACGCGGGTGGAGCCGCGGTCAAAAGCTAGAAGTGTAATATTCTAGATGACTGATATTCTGACAGTCATCTAGCATGTCATTGGTTTGTAAAAATATGGAGTTCGTGTTGCATTATTATCACTGCAGTACATATGACGCGCTAATTTACTGAAGATTAGAAAAAGAATCATGACAACATTCACATTAACAAGAGTACAAGGAATTATATACAAATTCAATGTAATAAAACACTCTAAATATCACTTTCGAGCTTAAAAGCGAGTATACTTAATCACTGTTCCAATAACAGTTACTACTTCCTGGCGTTATTTTCATTCGTTCTTAAAATAACATTCAAGTAATGACATTAGTCTTTCCCGCGCTAACTTATTAAATTTGGAACACGTTCACTCTCTTTATGTTTTATTGTTGATTGTACGTTAAAGGTGGGACACATGAGTTTGGTAACATCTTGATTTGATTGTACTGTAAATTTAGAAAAGATTGAAAGAACTGAAAAATAATATTGCAACTATAATTTCAATTCTGCTATTGGTGTTCAGTTTAAAACTTGTTATTTTTTTTTTGCGTAATAAGTTTGCAAATAATACGAGAATTAGAAGTTATTTTTTTTTTCCAATATATGTTTACATACCCTGATATAGTAGTTAGTTAAAACTGAAGCTAACAATAATCATTATGCTAAGAACAAATAATATCTCGTAAAAAGTATCAACAATCAGAGTTTAAATGAAAATAATATGTTTGTTTGTCTTTTTTCAAGTTATAAAAAGAAAAAAAAATAGAACTATTTCCAATTGACATTTTTTTTAAATCTGTTATTTAAACCTTATTTTCACCATGATAAACACCTCTTTATATTTTCGTGCAGAAATCCTTATTCTACTTTAAACTTTTGAGTCGTGTGTCCCCGCCCTTAAAGTTAAACAGTTCCACATTCACAAGAAAGTTCTCGAAGGCTTCACAGGTAATGAGTAACACGTGATGTTTAGCACAATTTCTTCGCATTCGTCGGCGGCGATTAAAGTTAAAGTGACAAGGTTTAATGGGAACGGTCCTAAGTTCCGTAGTACTTGTCGGGGGGAAGCTTAAGTGACGTTGAGAGAGATCCCGGGACATACAACTTGACAGACATTTAGAATGTCTTGGAAACGTGATATGTGTTAGATTGTTTACATGCGTTGTCATATTATATGAAAGCAGTAATTTGTTTGGTATTTGAACATTCAAAGCTGCATTTAAAAATTGCACTTAGGGGTCCTGGGTTTATTCTTTTACTCCTTAATTATTATGTAATTTTGTGTTTTGGAACGACTGGGACTAGGAGAGTCTGCCATCTGATCCCCAATCCCGAGGGCTCGAAGCTCCTTTCGTTAATCAGCAAGTGTCTTGCATGAGGTTGGCTTGAACTGAGCTAGATAAATAAACACGCTTTATTTATAGATCGCGAGTTCGAACCTCGGTTGTTAGTTAACTTTAGCTGAAGACTTTCGGTGTTTTGGATGATGATGAATGTTTGATAGATTTTTTTATACCAGTAAGGTGGCAGACAAGCACACGGCCCACTTGGTGCAAAGTGGTTACCGTGGCCTGTGGACGTGTGCAACACCAGGGGAGACACACTCGTGCTGCCGACCCTGTAATCACAGAGAGTTACTGTCCAATATAGGAGACAGAGCAGTATAAAAAACAATCTATATTTTATAATCTTTTGCTAAGTGATATACATCATGGTTTTTTCCCATCCATTTCTATTTCATCCCAAGGGTGATATTTTAAGAGCAACTTCAGCAATAGTTCCAGAAAACATCTAAATCATTTTTGTGGTTTGTTATCACTTTTTTCGCTAAGGCTGTTGCGGACCGGAAGTCGCGGCGGCGGAAACGAGCCATCCCGACTTCCGGAAGTGACGTCGCCTGAATGGCGCCAGAGATTAGTGTCGCCATCTTGAAACTTCAACTTTTCATATGGAAATTGGGTTGATAAAGTTTTTGATAGATATTGTTATGGTGAAATGATGAAAAGAGTGCATAGGAGTTGACACTTGTTGATGTATATTGGGCATTTATTGGTGTTAACCGTACTGTACCCTGATAGTAGGAATCGCCTGCGTGTAATACTGACCCTGTCTCCGCAACTCACAGGGTATCTTACTCCATGGATTATAGTTAATGTGTTAATTTAAACTCTAATCTGATTCTGTGACAAATTTAATTCAGTAATACAATACAGTTGAACAGTAACTACTTTGGTGTCATTGAGTGAGACATTTGCTAACGGAAACACTTTGTAACATATTTAATGGGGATTTATTTGGTATTATTTTATTAGTTACTAGCTTTTGCCCGCGGCTCCGCCCGCGTGGATGTCAGTTATCGCGACCAAATATAGCCTATGTCCTTTCTCAAGGTCTAATATACACCTATACCAAATTTCATCAAAATCGGTTCAGTGGTTTAGTACAGACAGACAGACAGACAGACAGAGTTACTTTCGCATTTATAATATCAGTATGGATTCTTAGTCCGACGTTCCAATGGGTGATATTCGCGTTCTCATCTATAAATACGTAGAAAAATTTTCACAATGAATCACAATTTATTCTGTATATTTGATTACATTTGTTATATCATTATGATATTTCATTATTATTCCTAACATTTCAGATGTAAATAATGAAATTCCAATATGAATAATAATATTTTGTAATACACTTTGTCTCATATATCAATCACAAAATAATATATCTACAGAGTAATAGTGTATCAATAATTTAGTTATTTTATTATAAGCGATATTGATTTAAATAGTAATGCGAAAATGTGTTGCATTTCCACAAATCTCAGTTGTTTATGATACATTCAGATAATTAATTGTATTTTATATATCTTTTTAATGTGATAATAATTAAATAAAAAAAAATCATACTCTATATATATATATATATTGCTTTAAAATCTCATACTTATAAAACTTCCTAAACGTTATTAAAACTAAAGCATATTCTACCTTCAACTTCGAACCTATATTCTCCCAGTAGCTTCACTACCTGGATTAGATTACCCTCTGTCTTCAGCGCCCATTAGACATCATTTATGGAGATTGCTCCACCCCCGTCCCTCTGTCTTCCCACGGCTCCCATCTCGTCAGTTTCCATTAATCATCACGTGTTTACGTCACGTCACCGTGTGTGGGAAGATGTACGTATCTATTCTGAATCTTCGGAGACTAGGATTGATGGGTATAAGTTTTATAGGTTGAGTACATTGGTTTCTATGTACACTACTAGATGTAGATTAACAAAATAAATAGAAAAACAAATTTAGGAATTATACTACGATTACGTATTATAATTATACTACTAATTATATACGGCCTCATCAAGCAAGCAAGCAAGCAAGCAAGTATGCAGTTTAAAATATCTTAAGAAGGATAGTCTGGATAGTCTCCTAGGAATTAAATAATTTCAAAAGTTAATGTTCCTGCCCTTACACGACTCAAAAATACAACCACAATAATGTAGGGTGTAGGACACGACGGTATTTCCGTCCAATTGAGTAGTCCGACTGGCTAAGTACCTCCGCCCTACAAAGTACCGCGGTTATAATAACCTCGTGTTGTGTTCCCGGCGGTGAGTAGGGTAGCCAGAGCTCATGCAGAGTTTTTGTGCTGTCAGTGGGCAGACCTAAGGCCTACACCGACGGCACAGAAACTATCTGTACTAACAGGTTCGGCAGCGCGAGTGTAACGCCCTTGGTGTTGCACGCGTCCATAGGCCACGGTAACCACTTTCCAACAGGTGGGCCGTGTGGTTGTCTGCCACCTAAAAAAGCTTGTGTAATAAAGTAACACCAAATAAGCTAAAAATGGTTTTATTCAAACAAATCTCTAACAATTCGCATAGCAACAGCAGACAACTAAAGAGACACTCGAAAGTTGCTTGAAACTGAACGAACAATACCCCTTGAAAGCCTCACAAAGGCTTCTGACCCCAATCCATTGTTGTCAATGGGCCGATAAAAAGCCTTTGTGCCATATCTTGAGGATTATACATTGTTTCTGGTGCTAAGATGACCTGTAACTAAGTGGTGGTCGAGTGGATGATCATGATTGGTAGTTACTCCTGCTGTAGGTCAGTTTAATGATTATATAATTTGATAATGATTGAGATGGATTAGTGATTATAATAGATTAAGTATGTTCGTGCTTTGAAAAAAAAAGACGGGTTGCACTCCGGGAGTGTCGGCAAAAGTGACAACTTTTTCTTTCTTTCTTTCTTCGTTATATACAGAGAAAAAGATAAAAAGAACATACCATACCTATAATATAGCGCCAATCATAGAACCTATAACAAATTTTCAGTCAGAATAAATTAATGAATTACATAAAGAAAAAGATAATTACAAAAAGTGTCAGAAGCCCAGGTTTGAACACGGTACTATCTGTAACCGCTAAGCTACGAAGCTTCTTAGCGTACCTAATAAAATAAACAATCTGTAGCTAATGTTGTATGACGTCAGTCGTCGGTTACGGTTCATAGGTCAAGTTATCCTGAGTTTAACACTTTTTACCCATCCAACGCCGCTAAAGAAGTTTTCACTTCAAAACACATTTTAGTTAATTATCAGGGGCTACAGATCTTTAGGGCCGAAGTCAATCTCATCTCTAAGCTATATCTTCTAGTTGACGAAAGAGGCTACCGTGCAGGCCTTCCTCTCAGGATTGGGGATCAGATGGCAGTCGCTCCCGTTAAAGTCAAGGTAAGCCAAATCAAAAGAAAGAGCAGGATAGCGGACCCTGGGCTCTAAAATGTAAGCATTGAATAAAAACGGGACTAATATAGAGCAGATAATGGTGATGACTTTTTGTAAAAGCTACAACTAATGACGTCACTGTTTTATGTGACGTACTACGTCATAATATAGTAGAATTTGTCGGCACTAACGACGTTTTTAAGGTGTTTAATCCAATTCACAATACAACACGCAGTATACACCCACGCATTGTGTCTACGACGTAGCAATCCGTAGTTGCCTACGCCGTAGCAATTACTACGTCGTAGCATCTACGGTTCACTTAATCTGTCGCGAGGTATCCAGTGAACTGACATGACTGTCACTGGACATGATTGATTTTGCTTTGCTTAGTAATATTAGATATTATTTGAGATATTTTTCCAATAACAACATGTTTACTATTGTTATGTAAAAGCTATTTGTTTAATATAATATTACTGAGGTAGTAAACAGCCCTAAAGTGGTTATGATCGAGAGGTCTTGAGTTCGAATCTTGGCCATTTCACTACCGACGAGAACCCAGTGTAACACAAGTAATTTAGCTTGACTTGATAAAAATACTAGTCATTCGGGTTACTAGAACAAAATAAATGCTATCTCAATTTTAAGATTTCGATAATTTCCCCATGATATTGTTGTGAAAAAAGTGGACGTCATAGAGACGAAAATTTACAATTTTTCTTGAAATTTTAAATAGGTTCCCATGAATTTCGGCAATGGGATCAGAAAATTTAAAAAATATTCCTAGCAAATTATTTTTCTTTTATTGGCAATCTAAAAATATCCAGTATACTTGAATCTTGCGTATACTGACACCTGATACAGCCTACTCATCTCGCAGAAACACTCCACGATAATCTCCCCCGACATATTCTCGATATATCCCGCGCCAATTCCCGCAGGAGATCAATTTAGCCTACATTTTTCCGCGCCGATCACCCGCTCGTCATTAAGGTGTTTTAACATCTGCGGAATTCCGCAGACCCCTGTCGTTACAGATAATATATCACCACCTCAAATAATTTCCGCTTGTGTGTAGCAGAGAGTACGAAAGTATACAATTGATTTGGATAAGATATTTTTAGTATCAACTAATTACGCAAACGTTACCACGTGGTGAGGGGAGTTTTTTGTACCCTCAGAGGACCAATTCTCGTAATATTAGTCCTCTTTCTGTCCTCTATTAAAATTCAATCACAATTTAATACCTATATCACAATATATAAAAAGGGTAAGTATTCTCGTAACACGATTAACATAAAAATGATCGTTTTTGACATTTGGGATATTTAGAGTAAGTGGTAATCTTACGCAATCATGCCAAAACGGCTGAACTGATCTGCTGAAATTTTGTACAGAGATAAGACTGAGTCTATAACACATATTATACTTTTGATCACAAGACAATGTTTCTGTGGGATGCAGAAACGTAATCATTGGCAACACCAGGGGCGTCACACTGTCGCTGCCGACCCTGTTAGAACAGATAGTTTCTGTGCCATCTGTGTAGAAAGCAGGACGAGCCTTAGGTCTGCCCACTGACAGCACAAAAGCTCTCCAGTGAGCTCTGGTTACTCTAATCACCGCCGGGAACACAACATGAGCTTATTATGGCTGCGGTATACTTTGTTTCCCAGGAAAATGTTTCTGCGGGATGCAGAAACGTAATCATTATTTCCCATCGGCAAAGTAGTAGCAGCTAGTGACGTAATAAATATAATATAACTCTGTATCTAGTCGACGTATACAATTAATAAGAATATATACTACGTCGATGCCATATATATTTTGTGACATAACTCTTTTCATTTATTTACCGATTGCATTACCCACAATTCTAAGCCAATGAATAAAATACCGCCTCCATGTCTTCTATACTGACAGTTCTGGCACAAATACACGCCTCGACTCGTGTACCACCCCTAGCTGTCAGGTAAGACGGTTATTTCAACGTCAATATATTATTCTGACGTCAATCCTGGCAGATGGAGAATGTAGGCTACTTGCATGTACTGTTTAATAGATTTGTTTACCATTATTAATGGCTGTATTATAACTGTTATTATTGTCAATATGGATCTTTAATTCCTTGCATCTGTAGCTTTCACCTCGGCGTCTCGCGTCCGCTCTTTCCAATGTGTAACTGCGAGTTTGGCTGATATTCGATATTTTTCGTGAAATATGATAAAAAATATGAATACAGTAATGGCTGAGTTAATATATTCATTTAAAACGTTAAAGGTGTTTAATATTGATATGATCACCATAGGATGTTGTTAGGTTAGATAATTATTACGTAACAGCCAGAGACATAAGGTACCTTAAGTAGGGACTGAATAAATTAATAACTGACTATGGATCTTACAACTTTTGAAGTGAAAACTTCTTTAGCGGCGTTGGATGGGTAAAAAGTGTTGAACTCGCGTCAGGATCGCTTGATCTTTGAACCGTAACCGACGACTGACGTCATACAATATTAAAGACTGTCTATTTTGCAACATACGACAAATAGCTTCGTAGCATAGCGATTAGCGCTTCGACTGTAAGTCCTTATGGTTTCAGATAGTACCGGGTTCAAACCTGGCCTTCTGACACTTTTTGTGATTACTTTTTCTTTTCGTAATTTATTACTTTTTGTGATAATTTTTTCTTTTTGTAATTTATTACTTTTTGTGATAATTTTTTCTTTTTGTAATCTATTACTTTTTGTGATAATTTTTTCTTTTTGTAATTTATTACTTTTTGTGATTATTTTTTCTTTTTGTAATTTATTAATTTCTTCTGACAGAAAATTAGCAGAAAAATAGTGATAGGTTCTATGATTGGCGCTATATTATAGGTAAAGTATGGTATGGTATGGTATGTTCTTTTTATCTTTTGCTATGTATATAACGAAGAAAGAAAGAAAGGAAAAGTTTTCATTTCTGCCGGCACTCCCAGAGTGCAACTCGTCTTTTTTTCGTTAGAACAACTGATTTGCGAGACTTGGTTATTTTGATAAGTATTGTAGTTTTTATGGAACCTTGTATTTTTTTTTAAATGTTAGCAACCGAAGGTGCCAATATTTCCTCCGACCCCTCAAATCAAACTAAATTGCTTGTGCCAGAAGTGGGTTCACGTTGGTAATGTAATGGCCAGGATTCGAACCCGGGACCTCTCGATCGTAAGACCGACTTCTAAACCACTAAACTATTGACGCTTTAGTACCTCTACTGTATTTTAACAGTATAACATTCATTACACATAGGTCATTTTAAATACAGTAACAAAATGACTAAACCTAAATGACTTGCAGTGAATGCAAATGAAATATTTTACGATATTTTTTATTCGTCCAGAAAATGAAAACGGCACTTATATGGTTTTTTATTTACCATTTTTAGTAACGTATGTTTTCACTTCGTTCGTGAGTGAAATATGTCTACATCACGAGCTTAAACGGTTTGATGACGTCATAAACCCAGTCGTTATCAGGTGCGCGTCTTACATAAACTCGGATAAAGATGACCACACTCGATTTTGAATTTTGTGCCTTCGTATATAGAGTCTAAATGAAAGACAATGGGGTATCTTTTTGAATAATGTTCACAAAAGCCCAGCTGAATGCTATAAAGGCTGGTCACGATTTTAGAATATTAAGTGACGCATGCTCTGTTAATATCGGAGTGTTGGTGTTGGGGGTAATTTACCTAGCGAAGGTTACCTTTGGGATGGGTGACTGTTTAGTGGTGTTACATCTGAGCGCTTCTTCGGAGGGCACGTTAAAAGTCGGCCCCGACTATCAATAGTCGTTAGGTCAAGAGGGAGGCCTATATGGGCAACCTTAAAAACTCTGTCACAGGTTGGTCAATAACCAGTGGAAAAAAAAAACAAGAAAAATTACATAATTGTAAAGTCATCGTTTATTGCAGATATTAAAAAAAATATACTTCAGAACACTATTATTTTTATGAAATTCTTGTCTATTTGTCTGTTTGTTCGTGATGGACGCACAATTCACTTTACAGATTTTTATAAGGAAGGAAAATGAGAGGTAAGGATGCTATTTTTGGCCTCTGTGGTGAAGCTGTAGAAGGTTCGACTGCTGCGCAGGAGGCACGGGTACGAGTCCCGCTCAGTGCAAATATTTGTGTGCATGAATATGTATACACATATTTACTCTGCTCTAGGTGTTTTTCATATGTATACCATGTATGTTTTTTAAAAAAAAAAGTATCTAAGTATGTTTAACCGCATTCTAGATTACATAACACAAGCTAGTTAAGCTATGCTTACCATGGGTCTCAATAGCGCTGTGTAGAATCTTGAAGAATATTTATTTTCTTTTGTTACGCTTTCTTTCTAAAAATGTTTTTAACTTGTAACCATTCCTTTACGTACTTCATCCTCGATGACCTTACTTTAGTACCTCATCATCGACTTTACCATTAATTCGTGACCGATTCCCGATAAGCTCCCACACCTTAATTAGTTTACTTAAGTACGAAACTTCGGACTCACATGACATTCTCAATAACTTCAGAACGCAAGTTTAATATCGGTTTGGCGTGATGTTCGGCAGTAGGAGGTGCCTCCCAGGCTCATTTATGAGTTAATCGTACCGACTCACAACGCAATTTGACGAATACACGATTTATTGTTTCGTTCACGATAGAGATGGGGGCAAAGTTTGTGAAGATTTTTGAATGTTTATCATTAAATCACGGGCTGAATGTATCTAGTATTTACTGGTGGTAGAAATTTGATTGCACAAATTTGTCATAAATTTCGGCCGGGTGTGCACTATTGGGAAAAAAAACAACGCGATTTATAATTTTCGTGTGATTCAGAAGGTTTGAAAAAGGGTAGAGAATTTGAAGTACCTAACTATCTTCAGTGATTGCAGATGTTCTTGGGTACCAAACCCATTAGCACATACTTATCGTTCTTGGACAAAAATTGTTCATAAAAAATGTCACTGAAGTAAAAGATTTTAAGTCTATAACATCACCATGTCATGATCGTTCAGGGTTACTCGACCTTTTATTTTTATACCTTTGTCTCAATAAACAAACAAGGACCTAAATCTTACATGTTTATTCACCAATAAATCTAAAAGGTCGCATAACACAATATAATAAAAAGGTCACAAACCATACAATATTCTAAATAAACGCCTTAATTCACATAAAATTCAATGCGACACCGACGGTTGCGTTCCGTTTTACGATCAACCGAAAATAGTTGATTCCGTGCCTGTTGCCAAAATGAAAGTGACATAAAAACGGAACGCATAATAACAACAAACGTAGTTCAGTGGATTGACTCATAAAGCTTTTACATAAATATGTGGGTGGGGGCTTAGTGAGAGCGATTTTATGCCAACTATATGTATGGTAAGTACGGCTCTCGTAAATGTTTGTATTATTTTAATGGAAACGCGGGTTTGCATGGTAGATTTAATGAGAGGGAGCTTGTGTAGTGTGTGAGGATTGAAATAAAGGTAGTGGTCTGATATATATGCATGAATAAAAGTGGGTGTGTGTATGTATGAGAACCTCACCAATATGTTTAAGACTCAGACCTACCTCAGGTACACTTATGTCACCAGGTGTAGCAGGTTACTACTGGTGATTAATGGACGAGGTTCTGAAGTAGGTTTGTTTAACAGGGTTCGGGCTTGGAAGCAGCCGCTCTCGCAAAAACCAATAAAAGCGAAATCAAGATAACGAGCATGAGAGTGGACTTTAAGTAATTATGATTATGGGTACTGAGACACTTCAAAGGATATTTCTTATTTGCTTGGTTTTATCCTGATTTATCAATACATTAAATGACAATAGTATTTTAACAACATTCTTTTTTTTAAACTAACTTTTAAACTCTCGCGTTCCATGGTATGTAAATAAAAAAAAAACGGGAATTAACACGCAGTCGGATAAACATCGGACAGTTTGCTTATAGAATAGGGACACTGTGAGTGTGGTATGTGACGGTACATGGTGGAAAGGAAAATATTGAAAATGTGCGGGTAGATGAAGAACCTACTACCTCACGGAATCAAAGACGACGGGCGTCCACCGCTGAGCCAGTGAGCCTGTGACCACGGCCGGTGTAACCTTATCCGGTGTAGGCAATCAAAGGTATGTAAGTACCTATACCATGATCGCGTTAATTCTTTTTTTTTTCATGAAGTGCGACCCTACAACTTCGCTTCGTCGCGCGTGAAACTTCAACGATTTATAAGCGCGTAAAGCATAAAAAATACTTTGAGTGATGAATTTAACTATTGCCAGGTAACAGATGGATGGCACACGATATCGTTGCATGGGTATCGATTCTGCATTTTCCTAGTACCTAATATTTCAGAGAAGGAAAAAATGAGCAAATAATAGTGAATGCAAGTTACAAAACGAAGAAGCGCATTACGTATCATACGGACGCAGGTCAGCATTTTCATTATATCATATCATTATCAACACCCTTAAGCCTTTGCAGATGCGTTGAGATAATGCATCTTTGGAAGTATTTTACCGTCTCTAGCATGGTGAATATGATGATGAGTTTTTCCAATTAGTCCTAACCTCTCATTTCGAATATAACACATTTAGATGTCATCCACATATAGTGCAGAATTAAGTGAAAGAATCGAGAATCGAGTGGTTCCATCATTCTTTTCTTTGCCGCACCATGAAGCTTTAGAATTCTTTACCAGAACATGCTTTTCTTTCTTCCTACAGTCCCGGGTCCTGAAGCGGGGCGTAAGAAAGCATCTGATGAGGCCGTCTAGCTGATGGTCACCATTGTAACATTGTTCATGTCTGTTATGGTGACCCCTTTTCCCTGAGACTTTACCTTCAGCTTACACAAGTTGAGGTATTCTCGTCGAACTGAGCAGTCCGACTGGGGAAGTAGCCCTACGGAATACCGGAGCCGTAATAACCTCGTTTTGTGTTCCCGGCGGTGAGTAGAGTAGCCAGGAGAGTTTTTGTGCGATCCTGCTTTATTTTCTACGCTGACGGCACAGAAACTCTCTGTGTTTACAGGGTCGGTAGCACGAGTGTGACTCCTCTGGTGTTGCACACATCCATAGGCCATGCATTGTATGTCACCTCAGTTGTATGAAGAAGAAGTCATATTGTCATGTTCTATATATTAAAACAATATGCATGATAGTATCTACACTCTTTAAATAATCTTTCTGCAGCAAATCATCGTACAGTTTCCAACCATTTGGCAAGATTTACATCCGAAAGGTTTATCGCCTTGACCAGTACATTTGGGGTTTACGAGATTAAATTTAATTCTCCCGGACCACGAATAATTTACAACGCAGCAAGAGAGTCTGTGTGATTAATGTGAATTTTAAGCGCTCCTTTTTGATAAAATAAACGGCACTGAAGTGGAGTTCTGAATTTGTTTGACACTAACCCCTTTTTGTTACAAATATCTAACTTTGTTAGACAGACGGATTGCAATACTTCTGCACTTCAAATGCGAATTAGCAGTCGAAGTAGCAGTTAAAATGAAGTATAAAATGTAAGTTTGACTTCACCTTGCCTGATGGTAAGCTGAAGGCAAAGTCTCAGGAAAGAGGGTCAACATTACATACACGTACCATGTTGACAATACTTATTCACAGCATAAAGACATAATACTTGGTCCTTGAACACTTGAATTGTTTACACGCAATGAGGACGTAAAATTTATCTGTGTGCGCTTAGAAATTTTATAAATTTTGTACATTTACCAACAGTAATTGTACAAAATGTCTACTTAAAATATATTTCTTATAGAATCTTACAAAAGGTTTTTTCTATTTAAACAAGTCTGCATTCCCTGCCATTTCTGAATCAACACACTGAGTTTTTCCTTATTAAAACTTCCGGCAAGAGTAAATTTTCCATCGGACTTTATGAAAGATAAACGGACAAACGGGGAAAAATGTCGTTTTCTGAGAGAATTCTAATTAATGTTATACATCAAGAGTTTCGCCTTGTGACGTCACGACTTGCGATGTTCCAGTACGGTGGATATGCTTTTGGAAGGTTTGAGACAAGTCTTTTTATATGTTAAGGTTTCAAGAAAAGACACGGCTTGCGTTTAAGTTAGTGCCAGTGTTTTAATCGTTCACAACAGCGCGGCAGCGTGTGGCGTCGTATCTTCTCACAAAAGCAGTAGAATTTTTCAAGTTTCTTCATTGAATATTTTTGTCTGGTTAAAATATTCTGTAACCTATCCTCGTAGTTTCTAACCTAAGTCTAGTTATTTACAACCCATAGAACAGCCACTATCGATATGACCTTCACACATTTCAAGCTTCTCGTTCAATTCAATTTTTTTTAAATTATCGTTATTTTTTGGAAAGACTATCTTTGTTTGTAACTTTTTAGTGTTGACTCCAAAATATATAAAAAAATATTGAACCTAGAAACAGTAGATATAACTATATTCTAATATCAATATTTACTAAATTTAATCAAATATCAGTAAAGGTGAAAGTCGTACCGCAAGATAAGGACGGATCCTGCGTAATCTCGGATACATGGCGACCGTACTTCAATAATTCGTTTATGTAGTTTAGACAGATTACTCCGGGGCGTAAGCAGCGAGATTTGTATAAGACAACGTTGATATACGCACAATAATAGCATTAATTCACTCCTCGCTGACTTGAGAGTAATGATATTAGAATTAAAATATTTAACGTGATATTATTAATGATAACTTAACATTCCCCCATCTTAATATTTGCCGTATGGCATTGGGTATATACTTTGATGAAGGTAGGACATGACGGAGTCCGACTGGCGAAGTATCTCCGCCTTACAGAATACCGTGGCCATAATAATCCCATGTTGTGTTCCCTGCGGTGAGTAGGGTAGCCAGAGCTCACTGGAGAGGTATTGTGGTCAGTGGGAAGACAAAAGGCTTGACCTGTTTTGTCTTCTACGCTGTCGACACAGAAGCTCTCTGTGCTTACAGGGTCGGCAGCACGAGTGTGACTCCCCTGGTGTTGCACACGTCCATAGGCCACGGTAACTACTTTCCACCAGGTGGGCCATGACTGCTGCCTAAGTGATATAAAAAAGGCCCTATTAACATCCTTGAGGCTTAAGTAAATCGCACTTGGTAGTCGGTACATCTGCTATGCAACAGACAAGGCTCTATCGTAGGCTTTCTTCTCTCAAGTTTGAGCGATCAGACGGTAGTTGCTTCCGGGAAAAAGAAAAAAAAAAAGAAAACACTCACTAAAAATGAGTGGACCTCTGATTTCCAAGTGGCGAAGTTTGGACGTACCCGGAAATCGCGTTTAGCATGATGATGATATAGCAATGGGAGTTAGAAAAAACAATAAAGTGGAGATTAGAACATTTATCTAGACCCTCCTACTGTAGGTAGCATCGCTCGAATGAATATAAACCATTGATTCTATAAATGTTTCTATAAACATGTACCAACAGTGGGTCGCTGTATATAAATTCCACCGTAATCTTAAAAAGTAGTCAGTCATACTCTCGTTTAACAAGTTGGTAGATACTCTAAAAAATTATAGGTACACCAAAGTACTATGAGACTTGCTAAACAGCGCGTAAAAAAATCATTACGTATAATAAAATCAAATGTTCAGACACAAAACATAATGCGATTATACAATAAACCACTAATCGAAAAGGAAATCAAATCCACACAACCACAAACCATTCACTTAGCCACCTGCACACGCAAAATCAATTAATCGAATTAAAACATTACATAATCGTTAAACCACAACACAATCACTCGATTATTCAAATGAGCCCGCCCCTAACCGCAGCCATTGAATTGAAATAGAATACGAAAAAATCGAGATTCGAATAGTAAATGGTACCGGTACAAAAAAATCGAATCATCATCTTGAAGGAAATTAAAAAAATAGGCTTAATAAAGCGGGCGAATAAGGAGGATGGGTGTGCATTGAATGAAATATTCAGTTCAGTTAGACGAGTTATGGTGCGGGTTAATTCATAAGCGAGAGCGTTTGAGATATGTTGCAGTAAGGTTTCTTATGTGCCTTGCGAGTCAAATTTAAATGATAATGTATATTGAGAAAATATGTAGCGAATTTTTTTTTATTTACTTTGACATTTTAAAAAGAAACATGAGATCTGACAAACTATGAGGCAATAGGCTCAGGCATAGTGCGTGATTCTATTTTCACGTGGAACTATTTTATAGTATAGCTGATGAATTCATGATGTAATACTATAATGTAGTACTTGCATACCTTTACGGGAAAACCTAATGCGATGTTTTTAATACACGTTATATGTTTTAAATATGTAATAGTTTAAAACGACGTTCTACAATAGCAAATTACAAGTAATGCTGTCCTTGTGAATATGTAATAAAAAATTAATGATTAATCATGGATATATTGGTAAGGCCTATGTCCAGCAGTGGACTGCAGTAGGCTAATTGACTGATTGATTAAAATTGGTATAAGATTTAGTCGTGTAATGGTAAGCGTGCAAGAGGATTTCATTCGCTACATCTCATCCTTTGGACCGCACAAAGGGTTGCTAAAACTGACAGCGCCAGGACCAGGAACGAGTAATTAAATATTTCATCTGATTAACAACACAAAGGACGTTATAGGGCTTTAGGGTCCTCACGGGCATTACTTTTAATTTCTTCTTAAGAACCCCCCAAGATTTGCGACTGACGTCCAAAAAAAGGAGATTTAGCGTCGCAAAGGGGTGGGAACAGCACAGTTTGAGTTATTACGGTAAATATTAATCGGTTTTGGCGTTTACGGTTTATGATTTTACCGAAAATATATTGGAAATGAGGTGATGATGAGAAAATCTAATATATTAAATTCTCGTGTCACAGTTTTCGTTGCCAAACTCCTCCGAAACGGCTCGACCGATTCTCATGAAATTTTGTGGGCATATCGGGTAGGTCTGAGAATCGGCCAACGTCTATTTTTCATACCCCGATTCGCGATAACCGACATCCACGCGGGCGAAGCCGCGGGCGACAGCTAGTAAATATATATGTTCGAGTTAATTTATATATTTAGTTCCAGAGCCTCTTACTAGGTACTGCAGATTAACCTTAACCCAACTTCATTGTAGTTCAATTTTATTTCATTCTAAGAAATGAACTTCATTTCTATTTCACCATGATCATGGTAGTTAAAAAAGCAACTGAAAAACGTGTACAAGAATAAAAAGTAATAAATCGCATCGAAACCATTGTCGTCAAATAGTTTCTTAGTAATTAGTAACAATGGGAATAGGCTTATTTGCTACTTCAGGATAATAAACGAAAAAGAAAATCTATCATCCTTCCTAACAGCTTTTCACGAGCGTCTTCTAAAAACTTTCACTCCTAAAAACTCCTGATAACATTGTTTACTAAAAAACAAACAAAAATTGCACTAAAAGTAAAATAGACAAAAAACAGAAATTAACATTTTTACTGTTACTACAAAGAAAGTTAAGAATTTCATTTAGCTAACGGTGGACAAAGAACTTTATACAGCTCAAGTCCCAAGTTTGACTCCCAAGAAGTTTAATTATTACACTTCTAGTAGTCCGCTGTAGTAAGCCACGATAATTTCTTACAGCCTATTTGGCTTCAAGAAGGGTTGGTAAGGCGTAGAGGGGCCATATTTCAGACGGAATTAAGGATAAAATCCTTGATGAAAATTTTGGGATACAAGCCCGCTGTGGTTGAAACATTTAATAAAGTTTTATGTAGGATTCTTGCACGTTGCAATTACGTAGGTATATTATTAAAAGATCTGACTTGCGTGTTGGGTTTTTGATAAAAATATTCTAGTGAAAAATTGGTGAATATGACTTAAATAGAAAAGAGGTTTTTAGTACTTGAATGTTTGATTACAGCTAGTAATAGCATCGCCTCTTATTATGTAGAAACAAAAATCATAGTTGGCGTAATATGGGTATTAATAAACCTCTGCCTTCCCTTTCGGGGATTTACAGGCGTGAATATGTGTGTATGTAAACATAATGTATTGAGAGCATTTCTTATTCTAGAGGTATATATTATCGTGCGTTAGACTTGAGAAGATTATTCTTTAATTCCGAGTTTATTTGGTTTGTTACTTATTCACGTAAAAATGACAACATAGCTTTAAAATTTTTAACAGTTAGAAGACAGAATGTTTTATAAATAGGACACAGTATTACTATCTATACGAAGGTTGTGAAACAGGTTCCTGTGAGTCGTGGCAATATACAAGAAGTGTTCCATGCATGACTTGTCCGCTTCCTTTTGCCTGTACACGCATGCAGACACTTATACTTCATCTTGTTTCTTAAAAAAAGTATGTATTTTTGCACGAATTTTGCACAACATTGTATGCACGAAACACGCGGACGTACGCGTCTACACGCACGATTCAACGGCTGGCTTACTAACTTAACTATACTTGCGGCACGCTATGATGGCCGTTTTGACATAAGTTACGATATAGACCGAGTAAAACGGTCTAATCATCTGTAGTTAAGTTGAGCAGGTAGGTATTTTTATTTTTCTTTTATCTTTGTTCTGTTTATTGCTTACATTTTATGTTAAATGTATAACGTATTGTAATTATGGAGGAGGGAGGTCTCCTGGCACAAATATCCATTGATACTTAAAAGGAGACCTCAGGAACTGTAATAATTTGTAAAAAAATTATGAAGAATAAAGATTATTAGATTATTAGGTGATATTATTAGATTATTAGGTAGTAGATAAGGTGGTACTTAACGGCCGTGTAAAAAGAGAGACAGCAAGCAAGCTCTGCCAAGTTCTCTTAGTACTTAACGGCCATCATACCGTGCCGGTAGTAGTCTTATAATATTCCCAAATCGTCCTCACCCTATTTCCAAAGTGAGGTCTGTGTTTAATCACGACGAGCTGGCCGATAAATCTTCCTACTAAATTGTGAAGCATCTCCATCTTATATTTTATGCGTTCCCTAGCGCGTTACTTAATGGCCGATGTGTTAGACGAGTGGGATGAATATACTTGTATAGTTTCACTGACAACGTTTGATAATAGCTGGCTATGTTGGCTTGTGTATTATGCATTGAACTAGTATTTGATTTATAACGGTTATATCACAGTGATTTTTTGTTGTTATTTACATGTTTTGTGCAGATTGGCGCTGTGGGGTATCATCTCAAGGAGATATTATATGTATGTGATGAGGTTATACTGGAGCCATCTTTCCAAATTCTCACGAGCTTACAGTAATAATGAATGATGTTGCAATGATGTTAGACCAATATCAAAAGTTTAGGTATATATCCGAGGTGAAACCAGGATTCATCACAATGTACGTAATTCAACAGAAAAGTCTTACAAATATTTTTTTTAAATTAAAATTGTCAGTATGTTATTTTTGGTTTTTTAAGTGCCCAGTTTAGTGCGTTTTGGGTTTTGAACTCGTATTATTAAATTAAGTTTTACTTATTAAACTCCATACCATGTTCATACCGTTGCCCTATTCATAATAACTTCATCAGTACCTGAAACGAATAATACAACAATATTAATATTGATCCATTTTTAAATAATATTTTTACATAATTATTTATGAGTCGACGAACAATATAGCAAAAAAGAAATTAAAGTTTCAGGATTGTAGCAAAGTATTTGTACATATACTTGATTATATTATCACTCTACTGTAATATTTCGTCCAATAAGTAAACTGTCAAAGTAACAAAAAGTCTTTCAATAAACCGTTCAGATTTGCCATGTTAAAAATAAATTTGACCAATATTTAGTGAGCTCTTCAAATTTTTCGATAAGGCCGCTGTACACATTGGGCCAAGGTGCTTGGCCAGTTTACTTGCCGTACACCACTGCATCAACACTCATGAGTCAACAAGGTATCGTTTTTAGTGCGTACTTCACGAATAGTTATAGTTTCTTGTTAAAAAATACCACGGCTACTTAATTTCTGTAATCATCACTAACTCATCCCGATGTAGATTGATCAAAGACGTCAAGCTGAAGGCGACAATTATTGCATTATTTAGCGGTGTAGTGAAATAAAATTGACATTTCTCTTTAAATGTATACGCCAATGTGTAAATATCCGATTCATTGGATAAAACAAATATGGACCGCGCACCTTCTGATAAATTGGCTCAAACATGCTGGTCCAAAAACTTGGCCCAATGTGTACAGCACAGTCAGCAGCTGGCATCAAAGAAAACTGTTGAGGCGTCGATAGGTCACCTTATTTTGGTAGTCACCTGAACAGTTATTATAATTTCAATTGACTCCCTTTTGATTTCTCAGGAACGTTGGATAACATTCTATTCAAAGGCGGTGAGGGGCAGGAAATTAAATTTCTTCAAAGTAGCTTAGATTTAACTTTATGAGGACTTTTAAATTGAATGTAGAAGTCTAGGAAGTTCCTCTTGAATTCGATC
Source organism: Eilema caniola (assembly GCA_949126895.1). NCBI lineage: Eukaryota > Metazoa > Arthropoda > Insecta > Lepidoptera > Erebidae > Eilema > Eilema caniola. The sequence goes on from OX421466.1 coordinate 24,498,945, forward strand.
TTGTTTTAATTAACTCACTAACAATTACTAATCATTTGTAGTCAGAGAATATTGAAGAGTAAATTGTTTGGACTGAGGTGGACTGGAGGAACATTATACGAGGGCCAACCCCAAGTAAAATGGGAAAGGGCCAGGCTAAAGAGAAGAAATTGTTTGGACTGTGTTTTAACATAAGAAAAAAAAACATTAATTAAATCTGCGTGTATTAGAGGACTAAAGAACTTTATTAGAGAACTATTAATGGAATACATTTCCATTCATCGTTATGTACTGTTTAAGTAAAAGAAGTAAATTGTTGCGTACGGACAGACTCATCACAATCAACTGTCTAAGATTTGTTGGATGTAAAAAGCCCCGAACGCATATTTGCACAGCATTAATAAAAGTGTATAAAAAAAAATCGCAATATATCGTGCGTTATGTTGACTGTATATATCTTTGATTCTTTGAATTTACAGCCTTGTATGTTATATTCACAAAAATGTGTTTATTGAAAAAAAATACACATAATTAATTCAAACGATATAATAAAAGATGAACAAGGAGGGTCTATTTATTCGCCTTTTTATAAAAATATTCAAATTTTCTACTTACATCAAATTAGGAGCCCTCTTTACTGAACAATTTCCTCCATTTAAAGCTAATAAAGTATTGGAAAGCATCCTTATTAAATTATAAAAAGAAGCAGTTTTACGTCTATACTGTTTACCATTCTCCCCAGAAGAGGGTGGCCCATGGGAAAATAATTACTTTACGAAGTTTCCTATTAAATTTCAGTTTATTTTGCCATTAAGCCATTTGACGAGACATAAACCGGTTTGCCTAAATATAAGAATCATGCTGTATATTCAAAGAAGTTTTTGATTTGTTTGTGTTTGGTACAGAATATTGACGGTAACTGGTCCGTTTCAGGGCTTTGATATAAGACTTTAATACATGATTTCTGTGTTTTCTTTGTGAATAAAGTGAATGGTTATTTAAAGCCTTTTTTATGATTTTACTAATACACTAATTCTCAAAGACAAGACTGCATCATCACCCGAACACGAACCGTGATTATGTAACCTGGGTTCGCGTTTATTTAATTTAATTTGGATGTCCTAAGATTTTTGGAGCCCGAGATCTGCTGTCTCATTGTTTTGTAACCATGTCGGGTCGTGGTTGCTAGACCATCCAACCCAAGAAGGACCAGCCGACTCGGTCCCGAATTCTACCCCAAGGACCCCCGAGTCCAACCAAAAGGCCCTTCTCAGAGCCAAACCTCCTCCTCCAAGGGGTCAGTATCCAGCCCCAAAGAGACGCCGAAGCCGCCGCACGCGCCTGCAAGTTCGTTCCACGTTTCTCGAAAACGGGGAACGTGTTACTCTTGATACGTTTTTGTTGGATTTCACGGGAGCGGTGACCGTCTGGCCCTACAAACCCATGAGGAAATCATATGCAAGAGCTTTGGTCTTTAATCAGTGGATGTACCAGCTTGCAAAACAAATTTAAATCTATAATACCCGCCAGTCTTTTCAGTACCTTACTATTCAACATCGATTGGGAGGAATTCTTTGATGCTTGAACTTCTTGTCCCTACCTATATCCCTCTATTTTATTCTTCTTAATATTTTAATTTTAGAATAAACCTATAAAGCTTACAACTTGGACCACACCTAATTCTCTAGAGAGATTAGTAGCTTATTTAGTCTTATTTCAATATTCATAGCTTGTTTGCACAACTCCGCCCAGAATGTTTGACTTAGAAACTATGTTAGTAGGTACTTGCGTTTGCTTTCGGGAATTTTGTAATCTATTTTGATTCGGGGGAACTCCCTGATTCAACTTTTGCGAAATAGGATTTTGATGGAAGGACTTATTTATACTTTATGAGGGTAATACTATGTAAACAATTTTGATTTACATCCTATTATAAAATGTTGAATATAATTTGGGTGTACTGAGTTCTTTGAAGCCCAAACCACCCTGTCTTGCGAGCCGGTACACCTGCTGATTATATTATCGACGAGGATTTTTCGTTTTCCCTTTGGGAGTAGGACGGTCAACGATAGTCACTCCCGTAAAAGTTAATAATTTTCTAACAGAAAGATTCAACACACTACTAAACCTAGGAATTGATCCTAGCATAACTCTCAAAAAAGCTCAAACTTTAACCTACTTAATCAACTATTCTTAATTTCATGAACAAAGAGTAATTTCCCAGTAAAAAAAATACAAACAGCGATGAAACAAAACAAAAAAAAACAAAATTAATTTATGTTTCAAATAAAGAACGTAATTATCTACGTCAAATTTGCGTCAGAACATTAAATTTCTCCTCAAATAAAATACGAAACAGTTAAAATTAAGCATTAAAATTAACCACACGGGCTTGCCTAATCAATCCAATTAAAAAATATAAAGTCACAGCAAATGAATAGACAGACATTTAGAACGTAATTAGTCAACCCTTCCAGCGTCTGTCTGTCACAATTATAACCCTTCCTCGCTGCGTGTGACGACGCCTACGTGAGCCACATTCATTATGGCAGAAAAAAAAAGAAAATTTAGTCAACAGTTATGCATGTGTGCATGACTGTCACGTCAAACTATGGTAAAGTTTGCCTTTAAGGTGATCGAAATATAATTTGCTCGGTAAACCATTCGACATTGAATTTATGTGTTCAACTCGGTATCGATATTCAACTGCAAATTTGTAGGTTATGTGATATCATAATAACTAAAGGAAGTTGTATGCCTTAGTGTGCCTTAAGGTTCCGTACACAAAGGATAAAAATGCAAACTTATCACTAAGACTCAAATGTCAGTCTATCTATAACCAGGCTGCATGTTATGAACCATGATAACTAGACAGTTGAATTTTTCATAGATTATATATTTCTTATACCACTATAATAATGAAAAGAAAAAACAGATTTAAGTAAATATTTAAGGGGAGCTCCCATACAACAAACTAAGCACACTACACACTACAGATTGGAATGTGGGATAGATAAATGGTACAGGCCTTCGTGCGCGAATCTATTCAGTATCTCAGTGATAATTCAGAATACCGCGGTCATAATAACCTCGTGTTGTGTTCCTGGCGGCAAGTAGGGTAGCCAGAGTTCACTGGAGAGGTTTTGTGCTGTCAGTGGGAAGACTAAATGCTATTCCTGCTTTGTCTTCTTCACTGAGGGCACAGAAACTCTCTGTGTTTACAGGGTCAGCAGCACGAGTGTGACTCCTCTGGTGTTGCACACGTCCATAGACCACGGTAACCATTTATTATCAGGTGGGCCGTGTGTTTGTCTGCCACCTCAGTTGTATAAAAAGAATTTATATAGCAAGTTTTGCAATTTTTTTAAACTACAAAATAATGTTCCATCAGTTATCTCAAATAATTGGAAAAGTTAAAAAACGGTCAGTCATTAAGAACTTTATACTACTAGAATAAACTACATTTTCCCTGTAACCCTGAAAACCTTCACTTTTTCTGGTGAAAGAAACCAAGTTCGAAGAGAACCGAATCAAAACTCCCCAATACATTTATAAAAGGTACTTGAGTAGCATTTACGTCCACAATTTCATCCCAATAATACGCAGAAAGGTCCCTGTCCATAATACAGGTATTAAAACTCCCCCTAGGTCCAAACAAAACCTCTCAGTGATTCTTAGAGCTGCCATCTTAAAAGCAGGCAGTTTAATTTCATGCATCCTGATTCAAAATACCGTCCCTCGGGATCCCTCTAAACGTAATATCACATTAGGGTGGTAATTATACTCATATTTATACTCTGAGCCCTCTGAAGGGAACTTACAAATAACAGAAGACCTTCGTTTGGGACCTTTCAATGGCTAATTAGTTTAAAAATTTGATATTTCTTATTTTGCTTTAAGGATATAATTATGAAGATTTTATTATTACTTAAGTCTTTTTTTATACTCTGATATTAAAACGTATCGATTTAAATTTGACAAAGTTGAATTGTTCTAGGCGGGAATCGAAGCGCAATCTTTGCCTTACAGGGGCAATGCTTTGACCACTAACCACCACGGTTAGGGCGAGGGTCTGGTAGCTTAGAGGTCAAAAATTGCCCCTGTAAGGCAAAGATCGCGGGTTCGATTCCCGCCTAGATTAGTTCAACTTTTTTTTTTTTAATCGATTTGAATATATAAATTCCATGAAAAATTTTAAAAATTTCAAATTTTATGGACGGAGTTGTCAAAAATCAATGTTTAAAAATGATTGAAAAATCATTCATTGGTTCCGATAGTTCGTAAGAATATTGGCAGACACATTCCACTGTCGCCTCAAAGACAGATATAGAAAGAGAAGTTTGAATTGGTTAGGACGAGGGTCTGGTATCTTAGTGGTCAAAGCATTGCCCCTGTAAGGCAAAGATCGCGGGGTCGATTCCCTCCTAGACCAATTCAACTTTTTCAAATTTAAATCGATTTGAATATTTAACATGAAAAATTTTAAAAGTTTAATTCATATTAAAAAGTACGTTTAGCGACTCGATCAGATATTACTAAACTAACCAGCCCCCTTAGACAAGTGACAATTCGATGGCCAGCGCATTGTAGAATGATGAATGTGATTGACACGTATTTTGACGCTTATGACAGTTGTTAACGTATGTCAATTCCATGTATAGATCAATCTATTCTATTCTAGAAACGTATTGCCACTTCTCTAGAAGGGTAAAAGGGCAAAGGTAAAAATCACAGTCCAGATAATGTCCATTCACCCATAGACATACAACTATTCATATTTGTTATATTAGTGAGTTGTGTTTTTCTGTCAATGAATTCATTCTGACCACGCTTCGCGCCTAAACCATTTCAATATATTTTATCTCTTGTCATTACACCCAAAGCCACATATCTCTCCTACAGCATTCTATCTTTTTACATATTCCCACATAAATCTTTGTCCAAGTCCCTGTATATTGGACCATGACCAAATTTCGCCTAATAAACGATATATAAGGAAATGTAACTTCCGCATATTGCTATTAGCAAAATAACAAAATGGCGCCATATCTCTCTGTGTAAATAACTTGTTTGTTGGATAAACTACTTACTTACTGAAAGATACTAATGTGTAGCAGCCATCTTTATTTATCTTACTGAATATATTAGGGTTACATATTATCGTGATCGGTTCTTGTGGATTAATTAAGTATATAACATTGCATACTTAACCCTTAAAGTCCACTACTTCAGACGAAAAAATACAATCATTATAGGATCACTCCGTTGTTCGTCTGTCTATCAAAACCTTCTTTTCATGAGCATGTGAAGGTATCAGTAATTAATGCTGCTTTGAAAATTAAAAAAAAACTTACATCGTCTCTTATTAGTTATAAGATAGAATGAAAAATCATCATTCAATTAATATGCTGAGTTAACACATGTGCCTACCCCTTCTGGAATGTAGAGCAATTTCATAAAAGTCTGTACTTAAATACATCATCATCATCATCATCATATCAGCCATACACAGTCCACTGCTGAACATAGGCCTCTCCCATAGACTTCCAGAATGACCGATCCAAAGCAGCCCGCATCCAGCGCTTCCCGGGGACCTTGACGAGGTCGTCCTTCCACCTAACCGTTGGGCAGTGGGCGGGACACTTAAATAATAGGGGTTAAAGTATGAAATTGCCGTTTCATTGTAATAGGTACTTCGAATTGACATAGAACCTTCATGGTTTGAGATTTTTGAGTGAAACTTTTTCCACATGGTACCTATGTAGTTCTTCATTTAAAAATGTGCAACATTCGATTATCGACTTTCAGTTGTTTTTTTTATTCAGTTTAGACAAGAAAGATGGATACTTCGAAAATTCGAGTGATTTTTGAATACGAGTTCCGACGCGGAACTAACGCGGCAGAAACAGCTCGCAATATCAATGTTGCGTTTGGAGAGGGGACTGCTAATGAACGCACCGTGCGATTTTGGTTTAAACGCTTTCGTGATGGAAACTTTGATTTGAAGAACGAACCACGAGGAAGGCCGTCCACACAGGTGAATAACAATGAATTGAAAGACATGGTGGAAGCCGATCCGAGCCAAACTACCCAGGAATTAGCTGCATGGTTTAACGTTACCTTACCAACAATATTGACTCATTTGCGTCAAATCAATGAAATAAAAAAATGTGAAAAATGGGTACCTCATGATTTGACTGATCTGCAGAAATAAATGTGTGCAGAACAAAGACACGAAAGTGCAGTGATTGAACCAAAAGACGATTTGTGTTTGTGTTTATATGATAAATAACGGTGTATTAGAATAGGTAAATAGTTTATAAGTTAGTATATAAGGTATTTGTAATAAATAAAGACATTTTTAACAGACAAATGGGGCACTAATGTAAATAGTCTTAAGCAAACTGCCATTGTTTACATTTAGTCGTAAGAATTTTATCGTTGATTTCTTATATGAATCTTATTAATATTGAATCCCATTAGCATAAGAATGTAGAAATATAAAAACTATGTACATAGCAGTAGTATATAAGGAAATAAAGGCACGTCAGGATTTTTCATTAGGCCGCATAGGCACTAAACGAGTTAGTTAAACGCAACTGACAAATCAGATAAAAGTAGTCAGAAACAGACGCGTGCCTATATTTCAAGGTCAATCGAACCATATAAAAACAGGTGCCATGTTGGCACAACATCTCAGTAGTCGGACAGAATTTGTACAAGAAACAAGTCGGAATAAAACTCTGCAACATCTCGGTTAAAAAGCGTTTATTTCAAACACCAAGAACCCCACACTCAGCTCGCCCACCCCGAACGAGGTACCCCGCCGAAGGTGTCTTCAGGCTTCAGCCCGTGACGACTCTGCAATCCCAGCAGTTCCCGGCCTTACTCAGCGCAACCGCCGTTTCTGTGCTGATAAAAGTCTGGCGTTGAGTGTTGGGCCGGGAGCGTGCACATTTTCTGGTCCTGTCGAGCCGGATTAAGGAGCGTCACGGACACCAAAGGGTCCCTCCGTTTGTGGGGGTGAGTAGAGTGCAGTGCGCGAGTAAAATCGAGTGCAGTGCGCGAGTAAAATCGAACGAGTGCGCGAGTAAAATCGAGTACAGTGCGCGAGTATAGTCCGTTTCGTGTGCAATCAAGAATCTGAAGATGCCGACTACGAGGTCAGAGCAGAAGAAAGCAGCGTCCGTCGTGGGGGCAGCTGGACCTGGGGGGGCAGCGGAGACCGCAACAGAAACGTCCGCCTCAGACAGAACCCCGACAGACATCAGTACAGAAACGGTGACCACAAGAGAGGCACCGTCAGCTTCGGAGCCACCGCCGTGTCCCGAAGTCCTACGGCAGTTGAAGATACCAGCACCTCGTCCAGCCACCAGCAAGAGGGGGGGAGGGGGTGCTTCAGCATACTCTAAAGCGAAGTCCGTCAAGATCGCGAAGGCGAAAGAAGAACTACTCCGTCTGCGCATCGAACTAGCCGCCGCCAAGCTAGCCGCTTTAGAAGACAGCGAAGAAGAAGACTTGGAAGATCAGGATGATCCAGAACAAGTATCAGCAGCAGCAGAGGAAAAGGTTGGGGAATGGTTCAGCCGTCAAGAGCCACCCCAGCCCGCCGTCCTCGCTATTGAAAACACGCCGCATACAGAAGAGCCGAGTGCGACGCAGCCGACAGCGCCACCGGTTCAGCAGCAGCAGCAACAGCAGACACAGCAGAATATCACCGATCTGGCCGTAGCTATTACACAGGCGGTGAAAGCAGCGCAGCGACCGAAGCTCATAGAGCTTCCAAACTTCAGTGGGGCTCATCAGGAGTGGCTACCATTCAAAGCCGCTTATGCAGAAACCGAAGACAGTTACACCGCCATAGAAAACTTGAACAGACTACGAAGAAATCTCCGTGGGAAGGCCAAGGAAGCAGTCGAAAGCCTTCTCATGACCAGTTCACAGCCATCTGATGTTATGAAAACATTAGAGTCAAGATTTGGGCGACCGGAAGCCATCGCGTCGTCTGAGTTAGAAGCACTACGAAACCTACCGAAGTTAACAGAAACACCTAGAGACATCTGCATCTACTCTACGAAGATCACCAACGCCGTAGCAATATTGAAGACTCTCAACTGTGTGCATTATCTATACAACCCGGAAATTTCAAGATCATTAGTAGAAAAATTAACACCAGTTTTGAGGTACCGTTACTACGATTTCGCCGCTACACAGCCAAGAGAGATGCCAGACCTCGTGAAGTACGAAAAATTCATGAGAAGAGAAGCCGATCTGTGTGGGCCATACGCCCAACCTGAAAACTTCGTAGTGCAACATCACAGCGTGCAACAGAGGCGCCCTCAGCGTGTCAACAACGCAACTGAGCCACAAACAAGTAAGAAATGTCTCATATGCAGTGAACAGCAGCATCCGGCTTTTAAGTGTGAGAAATTCAAAAAAGCGGACCTCGATACGAGATGGGACATCGCTAAAGAAAAAAGGCTGTGCTTCAGGTGTTTGAAATATCGTGATAAAAATCATACGTGTACAGAGCGGCGGTGCGGAATAGACAACTGTAGCAAGACTCACAATACATTGCTACACTACAGAAGAAAACCCACTGAAGATAACAGTAATAACACGACTGAGGCTATCAACTCGGCGTGGACAGCAGCCAGGAAACAAACCTTTCTGAAGATTCTGCCGGTTCAACTATCAGGACCAACAGGTACAGTGAATACGTTCGCATTATTAGACGACGGTTCAACAGTGACTTTGCTCGACGACGCCGTGGCCGACGAAATCGGCGCGTCGGGACCTACAGACCCTCTTCGTGTGCAGACAATTAACAATTCGAAAACGGGATATCAACAGTCGCGTCGTGTCACACTGAAGATCAAAGGGATCAATACAGAACAGAATTCAGAAGTTCAAGCTAGAACAGTGAAAAATTTGGTAGTTTCGTCTCAACGTGTCACCTACAGACAGCTGAGAGGATGTAGCCATCTCAAAGACTTGGTAAGTCAACTTACGTATGAAGAGGAGTCGAACCCGAAGATTCTCATCGGTCAAGACAACTGGCATCTGCTGCGCGTCTATAACACCAGAATAGGTCAACAAGACCAACCGGTGGCTTCACAAACGCCGCTCGGTTGGGTGCTGCATGGGAGCGACGCGAGAGCTTCGGGACGTCGCCACGAGTACATCTCTCATATGTTTGAAGAACAGAACGCAGACAACGATCTTGAGAAAATGGTCAAGCAGCACTTCGAGATGGACAACCTACTCCTCAACCCAAGAAAGCCGAAATCCGATCCGGACGAGCAAGCTTCTTGTATTCTACAGCAAAATACAGTCCACACAGCCGACGGAAGATACGAGACAGCGTTGCTATGGAAACAACAACAAGTGCCTCCGTGGCGTGGCGGTAGTGAACGCGGCCGCTACGCAGGAGGCGCGGGTTCGATCCCCGCTCAGTGCAAATATTTGTATGAATGAATATGGGTATTTGCATTGGTCTGGGTGTTTCTATGTATAATATGTATGCATTTAGAAAAAAAAATGCACCTAAGTATGTTTATCCGCATTCTAGATTTCATAACACAAGCTAGTTAAGCTATGCTTACCATGGGTCTAGATAGCGTTGTGTGAAATGTTGTGGAATATTTATTATTATTATTATTTATTATCATTACCAGACAATTACGAAGCCAGTCTGAGACGACTACACAACATTGAGAAGAAGTTAGACAGAGATCCCGACTTCAATCAGAAGTATACAGAGCAGATGGACGCATTATTATCCAAGGGGTATGCAGAGCTGGCGCCATCTACGAAAACCAAGAACAAGACTTGGTACCTGCCGCATTTTGCTGTTTTTAACCCTATGAAGCCGGGTAAAATCAGAGTCGTCCACGATGCCGCTGCCAAGACGAGAGGTATATCGCTCAATGATACATTGCTGCGGGGCCCAGACCTACTCCAATCATTACCGGGGGTGGTGATGCGCTTCAGACAGCATGCAGTTGCAGTTACAGCGGACATCGGGGAAATGTTTCTACAGGTAAAAATCAGAGAAGATGACAGAGACGCGCTTCGATATCTATGGCGTGGTAATCGCCGAGACAACGAACCACCAACAGAGTACCGAATGACATCGCTTATCTTCGGGGCAGCGAGTTCGCCGTCGACTGCAATCTACGTCAAGAATTTGAACGCCGAACAGTACAGATCCACTCACCCCGAAGCCGTCTCAGCTATAGTAAAGAAACATTACGTCGACGACTACTTAGACAGTTTTCAGACATTAGAAGATGCCGTTAAGATCGCCTCTGACGTCCGAATGATCCACCGAGAAGCCAAGTTCGAGTTGAAGCAATGGAAATCGAACTCACCGCAGTTATTAGATGCTCTCGGCGTGAATCAAGAAGATACAGCTACAGAACTATACAAGACAGAAGAACAGACCGAGCGAGTACTGGGTCTAATCTGGAAGCCGGGCACCGATGAACTCACCTTCAATCTCAACCTCGCACGCATTCCAACGCCACTATGTGACAAGAAGACGCCTACCAAGCGAGAAGCACTTCGGATCGTCATGTCGCTGTTCGATCCGCTGGGGTTCGCATCGCCGGTCACCATTCGAGCCAAACAGCTGTTACAAGACATATGGAGGCGTGGCACCGGGTGGGATGAAGAGGTCGACGAGGACATAGCCGTGAAATGGAAGGACTGGATAGAGCATCTGAAGAACCTAGCCACCATCTCTATCCCGAGAAGATATCTGAGCTACAGTGATTGTAAGTCCCTCCAGTTGCACGTATTTACAGACGCCAGTGAATCGGCCTACTCAGCTGTGTTGTACTGGCGAACAGAAGACTCGAACGGGGAAGTGAACCTGTCACTCGTCGTCGCCAAAGCAAAGGTGGCGCCACTGAAGCTCACTTCAATACCTCGTCTCGAATTACAAGCCGCAGTAATGGGTACAAGACTCGCCGAAACAGTAATAGAAGAACACGAACGTAAGCCCGACTCCAAGACCTTCTGGACAGATAGCCGTACAGTACTCACTTGGATCAAGACTGGTTCCCGCTCATACAAGCCGTATGTAGCGCATCGTTTAGCGGCTATAGAAGACAGCTCAACAGTAAGCGAGTGGCGCTGGGTCCCGACGAAGCTCAACGTCGCCGACGACGCCACCCGAGATGTACCTACCGACTTTAGCACGCAGCACCGTTGGTATAGAGGTCCTGAGTTCCTATACCTACCAGAAGAGTCATGGCCGCAAGACACTTCAAAGATAGAAAATACAGAAGACTCGGAAGAGAAGGTACATCAAATCAACAGTAAGATAACAGATAAACTTTCAGAAGCCCTGCCGGTGGTCTCCCGCTTCTCTAGCTGGGATAGACTGCGCTACACTACAGCCAGAGTCCTTCAGTTCATACAGCTGTGCAGAAAGAAGACAGAAAACGTCAATTATCGTCGGACTCTTAAGAACAAGACAGCAGACCCAGACTGGCGTAGAACAAACGGAAATAAAAACAGTAAGTCACCTCCCACACAGCTGAGTACGTCGGTCGCTGACCCGTACTTGCCGATCTCCGCCGAGCTTCTGCGCGCCGCCGAACATCTACTCATGCGAGCCGCGCAACAGGAATCATTCGCCGCCGAAATACAGGATTTACAGCAGGGGAGAGCCGTACAAAAAGATAGTCGTCTACACCAGCTGAGCGTCATCACAGTCAACAGTATTCTACGGGTCAGAAGCCGTATTCAAGCCATCCGAGACGTGTCGGAAGAATTTAAATCGCCAATGATTATAGATGGCGATCACCCAACCGTCAAGCTGTGGATCGAGTCCGTGCATAGAAGATTGCATCACTCGGGAGTCGAAGCGACGATCAACGAATGCAGACAACACTACTGGGTCGTTCGCCTACGCCCAGTAACCCGCTCGCTGCTACGGCGATGTTTACATTGCCGTATTCGAACCCAAGTGCCGCCGTACCCGAGGACGGGTGATCTGCCGGAGTGTCGCTTAGCTCATCATAAGCGACCCTTCACACACACAGGTATCGACTACTTCGGACCATTAACGGTTACAGTTGGACGTACCAATCAGAAGAGGTACGTCGCCATCTTCACCTGCCTCACGACGCGCGCCATACACTTAGAAATGGCGCACTCACTCAGTACTGACTCAGCCATCTCCGCTCTACGTCGGATGATGGCAAGAAGAGGATGTCCCGAAGAGATCTGGTCTGACAACGGGACCAATCTCAAAGGCGCAGATCGCGAGCTTCGAAGATCCATAGACCGAGCTACAGAACAGGAAGCAGCCAAGAAGAAAATATCGTGGCGCTTTATTCCTCCTGGTGCCCCCTTCATGGGTGGGGCCTGGGAACGTATGGTGCGGTCAGTAAAGACAGCGTTGGCCGCCACACTGCACGAACGACGGCCCTCCGAAGAAACCTTAACTACTCTACTGGCAGAGGTAGAGTACACCGTGAACAGTCGCCCACTGACACACGTGTCGGTGAACCCGGAGGACCCCGAAGCACTAACTCCCAACCACTTCTTGCTGGGAGGACCTGGAGGTATGCAGCAGCCGGGCGCCTTCGATGAAAAGGATGGCGCCTCGAAGTCCAGCTGGCGAGCAGCTCAACGCCTGGCCGACCTCTTCTGGGCCAGGTGGCTCCGTGAGTACCTGCCGGAGCTTCAGAATCGTCGTGTGCCAGATGGACGTGGACCCACAATAGGCCAGAATGACCTGGTCTTGCTGGTGGATCCCAACGCGCCCCGCAACATGTGGCTGCGTGGGCGAGTCATCGCCGCCTACCCCGGACCTGACGGCGTGACGCGGACCGTCGACCTTCAGACCAAGGGAGGAGTGCTGCGACGACCAGTGAGGAAGCTGATAGTGCTGCTAGCTGCGAGTTCTGCACCGAAAGAGTGCGACTTCGTCCCACGGGGGGAGAATGTGCAGAACAAAGACACGAAAGTGCAGTGATTGAACCAAAAGACGATTTGTGTTTGTGTTTATATGATAAATAACGGTGTATTAGAATAGGTAAATAGTTTATAAGTTAGTATATAAGGTATTTGTAATAAATAAAGACATTTTTAACAGACAAATGGGGCACTAATGTAAATAGTCTTAAGCAAACTGCCATTGTTTACATTTAGTCGTAAGAATTTTATCGTTGATTTCTTATATGAATCTTATTAATATTGAATCCCATTAGCATAAGAATGTAGAAATATAAAAACTATGTACATAGCAGTAGTATATAAGGAAATAAAGGCACGTCAGGATTTTTCATTAGGCCGCATAGGCACTAAACGAGTTAGTTAAACGCAACTGACAAATCAGATAAAAGTAGTCAGAAACAGACGCGTGCCTATATTTCAAGGTCAATCGAACCATATAAAAACAGGTGCCATGTTGGCACAACATCTCAGTAGTCGGACAGAATTTGTACAAGAAACAAGTCGGAATAAAACTCTGCAACATCTCGGTTAAAAAGCGTTTATTTCAAACACCAAGAACCCCACACTCAGCTCGCCCACCCCGAACGAGGTACCCCGCCGAAGGTGTCTTCAGGCTTCAGCCCGTGACGACTCTGCAATCCCAGCAGTTCCCGGCCTTACTCAGCGCAACCGCCGTTTCTGTGCTGATAAAAGTCTGGCGTTGAGTGTTGGGCCGGGAGCGTGCACAAAATGCGTGTTGAAACTTGTGTTGCCTTGTTGAATCGATACAGAAATGAAGGAATATTGGATCGAATTGTGACATGTGATGAAAAGTGGATTCTTTACGATAACCGTAAGCGAAAAATGCAATGGCTGACCCCAGGTGAAACGCCACAACAGTGTCCTAAAGCAAAGCTTACCAATAAAAAGGTAATGGTAACTGTTTAGTGGTCTCAGCATGGTCTTATTTACTATAGTTTTCTACGATCTGGTCAAGCAATAACGGCGGATGTCTACTGTGCCGAACTCCGAACAATGATAGCAAAACTAGCAGTGAAACATCCCCGACTCATGAATCGATCTTCACCATTATTGCTCCATGATAACGCGAGACCTCATACAGCACGAGAAACCGTTTTAACTCTACAGGAACTGCAATTAGAAACTATCCGTCACCCTCCGTATTCGCCAGACCTTGCTCCAACAGACTACCATTTTTTTCGTGATTTGGACAATTTTCTATGTGATAAAAAGTTTTCTTCTCAGGAGGCAGTACAAAATGCTTTCACACAGTTTGTCGAATCTAGATCACCAGAGTTCTATCGCAAAGGCATAAATGACCTTCCTACTAGATGGCAGCAATGTATAGATAATAATGGTAATTATTTTGATAAAATAAATACGTTAAATTAAAAAAAAAAACGAATTTCAATTTGTCAGTACAAATCGGCAATTTCATACTTTAACCCCTAATACATGTTTCAATAAAAATCTTCGGAATATTTTAAGGGTATAAATGTCATCCAGTTCGCACCCAAACTTTGGACAGTGGGAAGCAAAGCACTCAAATTTTATAGATATTGGTGGCTTATGTGGCTGTTTGGTGGATATATGTGTTGTGTTGTAGTTATGTATGTTTGTTTTATGACCTGCTAATGCAGTGGTGGACTTTTCATGTCGTTATGTGTAAGCCGAAATGTTGTTTGTTTCGAATTGAAAATATTAGGTTGAACCCATTATAGAAAGTATTTGCAATATGGTATTACAATATTTTGTGTCAGTGATACCTAAGTCCTATTTGCAAACATATAATATTCTCTAACATTTTATAAACTATCGTACTCCGAGATCACATGATGAGGAGAATTAATATTATTACCCGTGGAACACCTAGTGGGTTCTATGTGTTCCACGGGAACATTTTTATACCTATAAGTGACCTATGTGTTCCACAGTAACTTTTTCACCACCAAAAAGGATCAAAACCCTGTTTTGGAACGAATAAATAAATCAACCAATCTATATTTTGAACTCGTACGACAGAAATTTTTCATCCATCTCCAATGACGAATGAATGAATGAAACATGTAAAAAGAACTGCAAAATATCATTCACCGATGTAAATCTGAATCGGAAGGAGGGAGGAAATACAAACATGCAATAACTCGTACGTACCAAGTTTGTAACAGACGGACAAACAGACAGAACCCAATTAAATGGCTCCAAGTTGTGTGCATAGGACCTCTTTGATACCGGCGAGTGGGTATTTTATTTGTATGTGGAACTCATTTTATGGACGTATGTGTTTGCTTCAGTGTAGTTATCTAGTAAAACTAGTATGCCAATTATAAAAGCTCTCTAACGAGTTGAGAAAACCAAGGAACATTAAGCGTTGTAAAAAGAATTAAAAATATT
This sequence comes from Eilema caniola, assembly GCA_949126895.1. NCBI lineage: Eukaryota > Metazoa > Arthropoda > Insecta > Lepidoptera > Erebidae > Eilema > Eilema caniola. The sequence continues at coordinate 24,514,290 of OX421466.1, forward strand.
GAGATGACAAACAAGGTAGGAAATGAATTCCTTGCTCTATTCTTACAAAACATTGTAATTAACATGTTTGTAAATTGTATTAACTTCACAAATGTGGAAGTTTTGTAAAGTTCTTTCGATGATTGATACTCATTCATGCTCAAACGGATTTAACTAGTTTGCTAGTATTTCTTTAAAAAAGACGTTGAACATAAGGGGATGATTAAAATCATTTGGATGTTTCAACGAGTTCCATATCTATACCACATTTTTGGCACAAAATAAGCTTTTGTGGAAGAGCTGTTGCCAAAAATGTCTCATATAATTCATACGTGAAATCGGAATAGAAAACAATGTTTTATAATCGATAACAAGACATAAGAAAAAATTTAATAAGAAAATGAAACTATTCGCTTGCAGCGATCTCGTTAAAACTGATTTTCACGTCACTTGAAACGTCTTCAAACACCACTATAATTATTTTACCGTAGAAGAGTTTAAAATTACTCTCCTACCGCTAGAAATAACACTGGATGTTATTTTTAGGCGTCATTTTGATACAGACAACTAGAGTTCATCGTGCATGGCTGGCGGCGAGCAATATCCTGGAGCCTGGGAGGCCGAGGGACCTCTCAAAGCAAACAACGAGGCGTCCGAGCGAGAAACACCTACGAGGTTGTATTCGGGGTAAGGTAAACGCATTCGGTGTTGATAATACAATAAAATAATAGTTATATACTTACTAAAAAAATTTCAGTTATTAAATGTATCTATGATAATTTAAGAGTATATTTAAAGGTAATCGAAGTACTAGATTTTTAGGGAATTATTATAGAAAGATGTTTTTTTGCTATACGGAAAATATAGAAGGTTAGCCTCATCAAAAATAAGATAGGAAATCCGGAACTGAGGAACTAAAACTGAAAACTGTATAAACAGTATCAAATGAACTGTCCTTTACGATAATCCACAAGTCCAACATATAAGTTTAAGTGCAAATGTAACCCTCGGAAGCGTTTGAATTCACAGATGTTTGTACAGGACCAATTAATAATTGAAATCGTTTTAAATTTCTATTTGCCCGAAGCTCTTTTGCTATTTGAGGCTCATTCAACAGGAAAACTTCATTGGACTGAACTCGTTATTGTAGCGTTTTTAGAAATATAGATAGATTGTATATCCAGCAAAGTCGATATCATACTTGTAAACTTTGTACGTAATAAAACTGGATAGCGACGTCTCTTGAAATAACCTATAGAATATTGTCAAGAAGATTATTATGCAATATTTATGTTCCAATACCTACTTTTCCATTATAAATGTCTTACTCATATAAATAATAATAAATAATATTAATTTTATTTATTGTTTCCAAAAATACATGTACATTAAGGTGTCATATGTATACAGTAACTTAAAGACATAATCTAGACACATATTGATTCACTGAACCCCACACTAGGATACCCTGTGTCGTGGAGTTCAGTCTCTTCCCAGGTTAGTTAAATCATAATTATTCCAGAATAAGGCACCTACCTAATTTGAAAACAGAATTATTGCAAAAAAAAGAATGAAGATATAGTAAATATCAGTACGCATGTGTGTGTGTGTGTGTGTGTGTGTGTGTGTGAGTGTACGTGTGTGCGTGTGTACGTGTGTGTGTGTGTGTGTGTGTGTGTGTGTGTGTGTGTGTGTGTGTGTGTGGGTGTGTGAGTGTGTGTGTGTGTGTGTGTGTGTGTGTGTGTGTGTGTGTGTGTACGTGTGTGTGTGTGTGTGTGTGTGTGTGTGTTGTGAGTTTTTTTTTGTTCTTTCACTCTAACACCTTCAAAAATACCTCCGTCTGAGTATAGTTGTTTGGCTCCAGCCATTTTACTATGGCTCGCTTAAAGTTAAAATGAGTCATATCCAGTATAGTGCCATTCATAAAATTAAGCATATAAATATATAGTCCAAGGAACGCAAACGATCTGCGTGATAAGGATATTATAGAAGTTAATGTGGAAGACGTTGTTGTGAGGTTGGTTACATTTTCACGCAAAATCGGCTGAACGGATTAGAATCACAGACAGAAATAAATTACTGTTTAAAATAGTAGATAACCTACATTTTATCCCGGGAATAGGTTGTTCTAGGGAACTGGCTATATTTAACGCGGGTGAAATCAGGGTAGCCATAGAAAAGGTCATTTGAAATCACTACAGTAATTTTACGATCCACATTGTAATTTTCTCAAATACTTTTGCTCGCATTTTTAATCTTCTTAAACTTACTTCAGCTATGCAAAAGAATGTTCCTAAAATATAAAATTTAACAAAAATTTCCTTCCTACATGTTGAAGTTCTCAAGTCTTCGCTGCGGGAGGATTCGTTTAAAAGTAATTTCGCATCTCTCTTTTGTATGTTTGGTGAAAATTTTATTAAAGTCGGTATCGCTCGGTTTCTTCATAATACAGATTAAGATAAAAATTGAGATGACGTTCGGTCGTCGTCGGCAGCGATATTTTTTTAATTTTCTCCAACAAGATCTCAAGATTCGATTACGATGTAGCGTCTTGCTGTTATTAAATTTTGTTTTCTGCGCAGCGTGGGGTGTATTTGTTTATAACGTTTCAATACTTTGCTGCTTGAGTGTATGATGAAAAAAGGTTGTCTTCACTTATTTTTAGCTTCGTGGAGAGTAAAAAGTCAACAATGTTCGTGTTTCTTTATTCATGGAGATTGAGTATGTGAGAGTAAATAAATTGGATGGAGAATAGCGCACAAGCGACGGTGTGTCAAAAATATGTATAATGTTTCACAAATTAAATATATTATTTATTTCAAGTTAGTAGTTTATCACGAATCATATTTTCATTACTAAGTCTATGAATGTTTTAAAAAGTAGACAGTAATTTGCATCAACTTATGTTATTGGAATCAAATGTGTGATTCCTAGCATTATTTAATATAATTTAACGAAGACAATGTAGTTACTAGCCAGGAATTCGGCAAATAAAACAAATAGTGCTAACTAAAATAATTTTGGTTATATCCAGACTTAATACAATAGTATTGTAAAAAGTCAAAATGCAATCATTTGAACAGTGCCTCGAGCACTCGAATTCATAAGGTAAACGTATCGAGAGAACAAAGCTTTGCGATTGGTCACCTGCCTACTGTGGACCAATCGCAATGCTCCTTACTTTACGTTCGTTCACGTTACGAATTCGAATATTTTTCATGCTCGGGGCACTGTTCACAAAACTTTGTTTACCACGATGATCTGACCCAATTACAACAAAGGGCACAATCTATAAATAAACCTAATTTAATTACCTCATTCCACGGAAAAATAAACTCGAAGCACACAATGAAACAATAAAAACAATTACGATTATTCACAACGTTAAAAGCAATATTTTTACCCGAGAATATGGGAAAATGCACAAAGGAGAAAGTTTTAAACGACGGAACAGGAAACTTGGAGGCATCACCAGTAATTGTTGAACCTACAGCAGTTACAATCGTTCTCCATTACTACAAAGAACATTAATATTTTTTTGTTCCTCTCCACTGAAATTTCAGCTTCTTTCTTTTAATTTTACCCCAGTTCCCGCCATCTTTATGAAATAAGTTTTTTTTCTAACAAGATTACGTTTTATGAGCAAAAAATTGAAGGATAACGAATTTAGGAGCGTCTATGCGGTGTCTTACTAGGCTGTATATATTTTTTGCCTTTGCCATGGGTTCTTTTTAAACTTTTTAAGAGGGTGGGCTACTTACTCGTATTTGTCTATTGTGAAAATAATATGGAGATGAAAGGAAATGATTTAAGGTAGAAAAGTCTTTCCGACATTTGTATTTTAATACGCAAATAATAATGTTTTGATACTTTTTATAAGTATCTTCTCACGAATTTTTTTGCTACGGTTTTATTTTACAAAATTAATGATTTGTTTATATTTGATATTGTAGACTCTTATTTCAAATATATTAACCTGTCAAGTGAGTAAATAATAGACACAATAGGTAAACAATAGACTCGCGGTGCGATCGCACCGCTTGGGATCTTAGACTTTAATTATGAGAAACATATTGAATGAATATGTTTCTCTATGTTTCAGTAGACAATTTTTTTAAGGTACTCAAATATCAAACAAACACAAGCCTCTACCTAATGGAAAGTGGTTATTGTGGCACATTGTCACTCACAGAAATCCCTGTAACTATTTTATTTGTTTAGTTCATAAAATAATATAATTATCCTTACTTAAAATGTTAATGAGAATGCTACAGGCAGTAAGATAATGTAAGGTAAGATATGTATATTCCTATATCATAATCGCGTTAATTCCCTGTCTATACCCCAAAACATCCCAATTTCCAATGAAACTCAAAATCAAACCGGTACTTATCAATTGATGATGCACCCCTTCATTTCCCACTACTGTTCATACACACTAAACTCCAAATTTGACTAAACTATGAATCCGTCATCTATAATCTGGCTAGCGGCATCTAGCGGGGGCTAGACGTATTATCATATCGCATGAATATTGTATAAGACAGCGTGATTCAATTAGACTGTGGATCGAATGCGGCGGCAGAAACGCGTCTCACTGAATAATGTAAATGTTAAAAATTTTGAATTTTATTTTTAATAAGTTTTGTGATTGGTATCTTGGTTGGTACTTAATTGAATAATGTTCTTATATTTGAATGGAGAATTAACCCGCGGCTTCGCCCGTGTCTAATTCTGATCCCGTTGCAGCGTGGGAACCTATTCTAAGGATTAAACGTAGGCTATGTGTTATTATAATCTAGCCTTGTATAAATTTTCAGCCAGATTCGTTTAGCCGTTCGAGCGTGTTTTTTATATAGTACACGTCCATTTATCTTCACCTCGCCTGATGGTGAAACTGAAGGCAAAGTCTCAGGAAAGAGGGTCTTGTTTACGTGCGAGAAATCCCCACGGGGACCCCCTCCCCCTCCGTTGGGCAGGTTATGTCGGACTCGAACCGACTAAGCCGCCACCGTCGTTGTGCTAGGCCGAAGGTGAGGTTGTCTCGCGACATATCATATAATTCTTTCTATTTACCCGACTGCCAAAGAATAGTTATGTTTTTTGCATGTGGCAACATCCCTTCAGACTTCTCCTCTCCAGAGTTTAGTGATGAGATAGTATGTTGAACTCGAACCGATTTAAACTGTAACTTTAGCAACTAAGGACAACTATGGACCAAAAAGAATGAGCTGTGATTTACAATACACTCTAATAAACATATGTAATAAATACTCGTTTATTACGGAAGTAGTTAAACAAAAGCTTCAAAATATAAGACGATTTCATCTTATTATTGCGGTTATAACATATACTTAAGCAAATACAAAACCGCCTTAATAAATTAGACACAGAACGTAAATTGCAAAATAAAACAAATGTATTCAACTTAGTCCCGACAATAAGGAATACGACACACGTATAAATGTATGTAGACTAAATAAACGCACGAATGCATAGAAGTAGGATGTCGTGAGCGGGCGGCCTAACGTTGCCGTGGAACAATGAGTATAGAACGAATTGTGTGTACGCATACGAGCTCAGTTTTATGCACGGAGATTTAGAGGTTATAAGTTGAAGGATATAGCGATTTTAAAATAGGCAGCGGTGGGCATGGGAAATGTTTATTTGGACATATTTCTAAAATAGGGAATAGAAATAGACAATAGAATAAACTCGATTTTATATATCTTAAGCCACAACTACCAACAAGGTGGATCTATAGGGCCTCACCAAGACCTTCGGGGCTAATCCAACCTCACCAGCAAATGGGTAAACCTGATAATTACTAATAACTCAACTGGCAGTCGCTTCCATAAGAACCCTACTACCCAAATCAATAGAAAGATGGTCGCCGGCCTCCCAGGTCGTAGCTTCGGATACAATCCATTTTGGTTACATCTGAAACTTTCATTGCTCCCATTTTTATCCCGGAACAACTGTAAGAAAAAAAGACGGGTTGCACTCTGGGAGTGCCGGCAGAAGTGAAAAGTTTTTCTTTCTTTCTTTCTTCGTTATATACATAGAAAAAGATAAAAAGAACATACCATACCATACCATACCTATAGTATAGCGCCAATCATAGAACCTATCACTAATTTTCTGCGAATTTTTTGTCAGAAGAAATTAATAAATTACAAAAAGAAAAAATAATCACCAAAAGTAATAAATTATAATAAGAAAAAACAATCACAAAAAATCCCTGAAGGCCAGGTGGTTTGAACCCGATACTATCTGAAACTATAAGGACTTACAGTCGAAGTGCTTACCGTTTAAGCTACGACGCTATCTATCGTAACTCGCAAAATAGATAGTCTGTACCTAATCTTGTATGATTTCAGTCGTCGGTTACGGTTCAAAGGTCAACTAATCCTGACGCTTCCTTAACATTTTACACCCATCCAACGCCGCTAAAGAAGGTTTCACTTCAAAAAAACTCGAAACAATTTTCTCAGAAAATAAAAATAAAAATTGCTCAAACCAGCGTGGAAACTAGGCCAAAGCCTTTCAAAATTGATAGCGGCCTATGTCCAATCGAATAATTGTTTGAATTCTTGTGAGCACATTCCAAGTGAAAGCATTTCTATCCGCTACCGCTTATAACTTCCCACCATGTTGTAAAAGTCGTTGGTTGGCAGTAAATCACCGCGCGGCGCCGGCGACCTCTCGCGTCTTATTATGTTTATTCATGAAATTGCTCATCTAGCGAAAGTGAATCTTTGTTTACTCGAACAAGTACTCGCCGCTCGAAAAAGAAACAAGGAATAAGCAAATTCGTACGGAGATTAGAAGAAAAAGAAAAGTTTCATCCACAATTCTGATAATGGCTAATTGTGAGCAAATACGAAATAAGTGGATGGAGTTGATGTAAAGTTGAAAGAGAAGGATTTCTTTCAATTACAGATGGTTCAATTATGTATCTACTTATTAATTAGTGAAAGGAATATGAAATGCAAAATATAATGGGGAGTGTTTAGAAGAATTGTTTGATATAATGCCCATAGGTACATTCTACATAGAGTGTGATGGGATGTGCAGTACAGTCAGCGTCAGAAATACAAAGTCTCAAGCTTCCCGGTGACTTGATGAGGTCGTCCTTCCAGCTGGTCGTTGGGCGTCCTACACTACGTTTGCCCGTACGCGGTCGCCATTCCAGAAAGTAAAGTAAAGTCCAGTAAAGTATTGAGAGCAAATAAAACTGTTTTATTGATTTAAATTGTATTATTTCCCAAACTAAAGGTGATTTTCCACCAGAGGGGCGAGACGAGACGAGGCGAGGAGAGAATTGAAATTTGTATGGCAAATTTTCAATCCACTCCCAGCGTATCTTTGGTGGAAACAGTGTGGATTGACGAGAATATGCGAGGCGTGAATTGAAATATTTGTTTGTGCAAAAATGAACCGTATTGGTTCCGATATAGAGTATAAATCACCTTCAAGGTGATTTTCCACCAGAGTGGCTAGGCGGGGCGAGGCGAGGAGAGAATTGAAATTTATATTTTTTTTTTTTTTTTTATTATAAATAGGACACGTCAATTTGACTTTACCTCGCCTGATGGTAAGCTGAAGGTAAAGTCTCAAGAAAGAGGGCCACCATTATATACACGTGCCATGTTAACAATGGTGGCACTCAGCTTGACGGCCTCATCAGATGCTTTTTCACGCCCCGCTTAAAGGACCCGGGACTGTAGGAAGAGGGAAACACGTGAGCTGGCAAGGAATTCCAGGTCTTAATGGTGCGACAAAGGAAAGAGTCACCGAACCGCTTGGTTCTTGAAGGAATGTTCTGCACCGTATAGGGGTGACATCTAAGTCCTGCACGTGTCGTCCTGTATAGGAAGGGGGAGGGTGGGACTAATTGGAATAGCTCTTCAGAACATTCACCGTGGTAGAGACGGTAAAAAACTGCCAAGGAAGCAACATCTCTACGCATCTGCAGAGACTCGAGGGTACTCGTGACCTCAGGATTTCCGATAATGCGGACCGCACGTCGCTGCAACCTGTCGAGAGCATCTAATAAGTACTTAGCGGATCCATCCCAGAGATGTGAGCAGTACTCCACGCAGGAACGAATTTGTGTCTTGTAAAGAAGACACCGTTGCTCCGGCGTGAAAAACCGTCTCACTCTGTTCAGGACTCCGAGTTTACGCGAGGCTGCTTTGATGATACTCTCGATGTAGTTTTTGTTGTTCAGTTTGCAGCGAACATCCATACCGAGGATATTGAGGTTGTCCCGCAGTGGCAGTGGCGTGCTCTGAAGAGTGGGAAGGGGAAGGAAAGAAGATACCTTTGCTGTAAACGCACATGCCTGCGTCTTCTTGGCATTGAACTCGACCAAGTTCTCAGAGCCCCATTGGGAAATGTGATTCAGGATCCGGTCAAGCTCAGTGACAAGAAGCTGCCTTTTTTCCGCGATATGCGTCTGCTTATCCGCAGGACGTCCATGATAACTCCCGTGTAGGGTGCTATCATCCGCATAGCAATGAATGCTGCCGGTCGACAGCATGTCATTGATATGCAGAAGAAAGAGAGTTGACGATAGGACAGATCCCTGCGGTACGCCGGCATTTACCTGCAAGAACTCCGAGGCTCGTCCATCACAAAGGACGCGAATACGGCGCTCCTGCAAGAAGCCGGCAACCCAGTCGCACAGTCTAGGAGGCAGACCAAAGGCTGGTAACTTGGAAAGAAGCGACTTGTGCCAAACTCTATCGAAAGCTTTGGCGATGTCAAGGCTAATTGCCAATGACTCGCCGTGCTTATCCATAGCCTCACCCCAAATATGGTTAACATACGCCAGAAGATCACCCGCTGACCGTTTCGGCCTGAAGCCATATTGCCGGTCATTAATTAGGGAGTGATCTTCAAGGTGACGCATGAGCTGTTTGTTAATAATGTGCTCGAACACCTTGCACAGCACTGAGGTGACGGCTATGGGTCTATAGTTGTTTGGGTCTGAGCGATCCCCCTTCTTGGGGATCGGCTGTACATTCGCCTCTTTCCAAGCCGAAGGCACTGTACCAGAGCTGTAGGACAGCCGGTACAGCCGCGCAAGCATTGGAGACAACTCCGCTGCACATTTTTGCAGAACCACCGCTGGAATACCGTCCGGACCACTGGCTTTCCGGACATCGAGTGACTGCAACACTGCTCGGATATCGCGTTGCCTGATACGAATATCAGGCATTGCATGGTCACTGACGGGCAGTGTCGGCGGCTCCATACCACAATCATCGACTCGGGAGTTGGCCGCAAAGAGATTAACCAGCAAATTTGCTTTCTCTTGCGGCTCATGGGCCAGGGATCCATCGGGATTGCGCAGCGGGGGCAGCGAAGGCTGGCAGAAGTTGGCTTGCACGGCTTTGGCCAGTCGCCAGTAGCCACGGCTGCCCGTGGGATGCTCTACTAGCTCCTGACCAAGCCGCGCTATGCGCTGGGCATCCGCTCTGACATAAGCCCTCTTGCAGGCCTTTGTGGCTCTGTTGTACGCCGCCTTGAAGTGGCCCACGTTGGGATCGCACGTAGCGCGCGCCCTGATCCAAGCGCGGTACGCAGACTGTTTATGATTAACAGCCTCCGCGCACTCGCGCCCGAACCAGGGGCGCGCCCTGCGGACACCGGCGACATCAGTGTAGGGGATATAATATTCCATGCCCAGACTGATCTCACCGGCGACAGCAGTTGCGGCCTCAGATGGGTTCTTACCTTCAAAGCAGCGTTCAACCCACGGGATGGACGCAAAATAATCACGCAGTCCATCCCAGTCCGCTGACGAGTAGTGCCAGAGACGCCGCTTCCCCTGCACGGGACGTGGGGGCGCTAAAATGGGCACCTCGGAACGGACCAGACAATGGTCGGATTCACCTAAAGCGGCGCTCACCGAAACACTGTACTGATCCGGGCGACTCGTCAGCAGAAGGTCTAGCAGAGAGGGCTCATGGTCCGACCTTTTTGGTATCCTAGTGACCTCGTGTACCAATTGGGTCAGGCCATGCGCCAGAGCAAATGCATGGGCGGCTCTTCCCGCGTGGGTTGTTTTGGCGGAGCCCAACCAGATCTCGTGGTGGGCATTAAAATCCCCCAAAAACACCAGTTCAGCGTTCGGAAACCGCTCCTGCGCATCATCTGCCGCCTGACTCAGGTATTCAAAGAGTCGAGTTGTCTCGGCATCTCCTGTATGGGAGCGGTAGAGGCACACATAGATCTGACTCGTAGAGCCATGGTCTATGTGTACCCAAAGGGTGGAAAAGGATGGGTCCTCTAGGCAGCGCAAACGGCGACAACAAACATCCGCCCTAACAAACACGCACACCCCGGCTTTTGCGCGGAAATTCTCCTCAAGGACATAGCCGGGGTAGAGTAAGTAGGTCGTGTCATCAGGGCGGCGTATTTGTGTCTCCGTAAGAAACAGCATTGCTGGTTTCGCCGTCTCCAGGTGTTGGTGGACGGCGTTGAGGTTTGTATGGAGCCCACAGATGTTCGTGGACTCCACCTCAAATAGCGAGCTCGAGGGAGAGTTTCTTGCCGCTGTGTAGACCAATCTACTGTTATTATGCGCTGCCATGAGAATGAAGAGGAGGAGGGAAGGCGTGAAAAAAGAGGCGATTGTTGTCGCAGCACAGCGTGACAAAGCGTGGGATATTGGTTTTATCTATGAATGTGAGGTATGGCGAGAGCCGACGCGCCGAACGGAAGGGCCCCCGTACCCCCCCGAGTATGGTCGCCGGGCTCCCTCGTCCGGTCACCAACCGGCACGACGAGCCATATCGGGATTATGCGCGACCTGGTGGGGCAGCCTCCCAGGGTGGTTAGTCCCGGTTGGGCCCCTGTACTATGCCGCGGGCGGCCAGCGGCACCACCGTTTCTACAGGTCTCCCTGTTCGGCGCGTCGCCCCGCGCCACCCCCCACTAGACTACGCCAAGACCCACCGGTCCCACTCGTGCTGCGACCTCAATCCCCCCTGCCCGGCTATGCACTTGCTGACCCCTGAACGCAATCCAACCGAGATTGGATTACTATGGAGGATTTTTCGCAAAAGTGCACGGTGGTACTCACCCGGTCGAAATTTGTGACAAATTTGTGCCATCATTTTCCATCCTCTCCCAGAGTATCTTTGGTGGATTGACGAGAATATTGACGTCTAATTTTGTTCGGAGTTTTCGGCATTGACGCTAGAATAAAGTTATATCGAGCATTGTGTGTGAGCTGTCTAAAATACATTTTTATATGAAGCATACGGGCGGCGGCGGGGCGCGGCGGTCACGCGCAGGCTCGCGATTGCAATTTTCAGTGGAAAAGGGTCAGTGCGATTTCAATTCTCTTCTCGCCTCGTCTCGTCTCGCCCCTCTGGTGGAAAAGGACCTTTAAGGTGTGTACAAACGATCATGTACCCGGTTCTGCTAATTTAAGATATAACAAAAGCACTGTTATATCGTTGATATTGCATAAAATGTCATTAAATTTTAAACTTTATAGCTGAGTTTTAAAGTCCAAAATGAAAGGACAAATAGATTATAACATTTTTCATTCACTCTACAAAATTGTCATTAAATTTCGGACTTTACCAGTATAATTGTAACGTCTAAAGTTAAATGGCATTGGTGACAGTGTCTGTGATAGTGGTTTTGCCATGAAAAAATAATGGCGGAATCAGGGCCTAGATCAATTCGTCAACAGGAAGGGAATTGTTCATCAAGATCGAGTTGATGCCGACTTTACTGGCCACCTTCACAGATCGCAACTGAAGACGGTGCGTACAGTAAGGTATGTGTAAATTGGGCATCATTCTGTGTTCGCTCAGGCTAAGGAATGAACTCCCTGCTGTCACTTTTCCAAGCAACTACAATACGTGATATTTAAGAAGGACATTAGAATCAGGTTGGTCGAGATTGTGTCAGCGGCAGTGGTATAAAAATCTCTAAATTGAGAGTGCTTTAGTTTGTAGATGTCACATTTTATTTAAAGAATAATTCAGACTAAACTCTCAATGATAAAATGGTGGCAAAGCTAGCCAAAAAAACTAACTATCAACCCATACTTTCGGTTCTTGCAAATTGGTGGTACAGAACACGGGGCATTTCTGAACACGGTACAAAAGAAACAATTTTCATTTTCTGCACTGCAGAATACTTCACAAAATGCACCCACTTAACCTATATTCCAAACAATTGTTGATCTACTTTAACGCATTTCAATGTAAAATGTCTCCATTGCGAAGGAATGAACGAAAAAATGCTTATGCAAAGTGTTATTATTTTTTCTTACAGTCGGGTAAGGCATTACGTAACGGATGTAGGGGCTACGGTCGCTTTGAGAGCGAGTGGCGGGTAAAAAACCAAAACTGATATTCATATGTAGTAACGCAAGGAATTTGATGTTTTGCGTCTATGAATCATCATAACCTGAATGGTGTACGCTTACTCATCTTTTTTGGTTTAGTTTATACATGTTTTATGGGAGCGACTGAAATGTGACCTTCCAAATTCGATAGGAAAGCCTGGGCCAGAGCCTCACCTGCCAATCAGAAGGTGGCTAACCTCACCTGCAGGTTACGGGCCGTACGTAAGATATCAATCAATTTATTCAATTAGCCTACCACTGTCCACTGCTAGACATAGGTCTCTACCAATGCGCGCCATGATTTTTGTAATATAGAAATAAATATCATATCTTTAATTAGGATATGTAGTATAGGACGTTATGTGCTTCTGTAATTTTTGGCATGTTCAAACCAAACCAGATGTCTATCTGACGACCGACTAACCGTCACATTGCTGTGTCACACTGGTGTGACGGTTATCAAAAAAAATTTACTTCACTAATTACTTACTACTAAAACGTCACGGTATTCGTATAGCAGTGAAGCAGTGTGACGGTTAGTAATCACCAGTGTGACACAGCGGTGTGACGGAACCTATCGTATGTTTATCTACTCGCTGTCAGTGGTACCTCGCTCGGGGAAGTTTCTCCCGCATTAGTCGGATCTCAGAAATGGGTCACGCCAGGATTTGGCTCACTCTTATTGCCAACTGATTTAAATATAACTGAGGATGGAGGGATGAACCTCTCGCTTTATTAGCTACTACGTACGCTGTTTTACTTACTTGTATGTCTTTAATATTGATTTGATGTCGTGTTTGTTTATTTTGAACGGTTTGATTAAAAATTGGTTGACGTAGGTCTATTTTCTTGTTTTGTTTAAGAGTAAATCTACAACTATTTAATCACATATTTAGTCAATATATTTTTATGTAGGTCACGTTAATATTACTTCGTCTGATTGTGAGCTAAAGGGAAAGATTTAGGAATGAGGGTAGTTGTGATTGCAGATACAAACAATGCTACAATGGAAATCAATTTATTGGGTATTATTGCCGACTTTTTTTTAATCATAAAATCTGAATGGTTCGGATGCAACCACGAAAATATGTCTCTATTTAGATGATAGGTAGAATAGTAGATAAGATAAGTAGTACACGAAAGTATTTCTGTCCAATTGAGCAGTCCAACTGGGGAAGTACCTCCGCCCTACAGAATATCGCGGCGGTGAGTAGGGTAGCCAGAGCTCACTGGAGAGTTTTTGTGCTGTCAGTGGAAAAACCAAAGGCTATTCCTGCTTTGTTTTCTATACTGACGGCACAGAAAATCTCAGTGTTTACAGGGTCGTAAGTATGAATGTGACTCCCCTGGTGTTGCACTCGTCCATATATAGGCCACGGTAGGTGGGTTAGGTGGGCTGTGTGCTTTTCTGCCACATCAGGTGTATAAAAAACAAAAAATCTGATCCTCCCGTTTGTTACATATGGATGGATATACATAACAATTGTAATTGTAAATAAAAGGAAAATAATGTTAATTGTGGAGAGCTACCCGGGTACTTCCTGTTGGAGTTTGAACCTGCCACGGCTATATATAATTTCTTTCTTCGTTTATATTCTGTCATTAATTCTTTTTCCTCTCACTCATTCAATGGCTAATAGAAATAGGTATATAAGTTGCTACAAATAATTCGGAACCTTTTATAGTCTTTTGAACTTTATTTCACAGACAGTGGAAAATCTAAACTTTTTAATTTCCTCTCGAATGATAACAAGAGCGATAACCTTTCAAGCAAATATGTTGTTAATTGAATAACAACCTTCAAGAGATTTCGCCTACGAATTTATCTAACGTCATCTCAAAACAAAATGGTTGCTGAAACCTGAAACACAAGCCGATGCTTCGTTTGACGTGATGAATCGTTTCCATTGCTTATGAAATGAATATTCATCTGTTATTGTTTTTTGTTAGATGAGGGTACCTGACGGCTGCAGAATCTTAATGATTGCCCAATCTTCTGTATTGTGAACAAACATCTTTGTTTTGGAATGGAATGGAAACGGCCATCTTGGAAATAAGTATATTGTTGGATAGCGTGAAACTGTTTTTAGATGTCATTGTTTAATGTAATAATCGTTATCGTGGGTTGCGGAGTTTGTGTAAGTGATTTGTAATCTGATAAATTTGGAGAAAATTATTTTTCTGTTGGGGTCAATGACTTCTGTGTTTAGGTTAGACAAGCAGCTCTTTAGAACAATCAATACGTCATGGTTCTTGGGTGAGGTGGGAATAAATTTTGAATTTCAAATCCGGAACGCGATGAGCCTCGAACAGTGTTAACACACTAGATTTTTGAATATCGGTTGACGGTGTGGTCCATGTGGTATCTAAATTGGTAGAATTAGTAATATATTATGTCAACAATTAATAGATTTTAGGGTGAGGCGGGAGCTAATGTATATGCAAGGTCGTAACATACGACCAATTGAAAAAAAACAATAACCGGTGAGTACTACCAAAGCAATTAACATAACAACACAATAATTTAAGTAAATATTGCGTTACGCAATGAAAGTGTGGCCCCAAGCGGTTCAAAGTGAGGTGTGCTGACACAATTCCAGCTGTAATCTAATTAGGTTAGAGATTACAAAGCTATATGAGCACACGCGTGCACTATAACTAGGAAATATGGGAATGGTTCACGTGGAAAAGTACATAATACAATTTGTTTTTGTTGACCGATTATGTGAGAACAGTCTTGGATAAAAATGATTTGTTTACAGGCGATAGAGTAATGGGAAATTCTGAAACTGTACAGAGATAAGAAACTTACAGCAGAAGGTAAACTTTACTGCTCTTACCAATTTTCAACGTATATAAATACTCCCTACATCCAAGCTATTTGTATCGTGTATCGTGGTTAGTTACTGAAACCTTAAAAAGCTTATTAAATTTCATAATCTCATTTTAGGTATTTATGTAGGGCACGGCAATTTGACTATACCTCGTCTAATGGTACGCTGAAGGCAAAGTCTCAGGAACGAGGGTCACCATTACAGCACGTACCTTTTATTTAGTCATTTTTTAAGACTTCTGATTGGAACTCAGTAACTCGAGGACGGTAAAAGAAAGGAAAAGAATCGACGATAATACTGTTAGCACTCTTATTAATAGTACTTGTATATCGGAATCTTGATTGGATTTGTTCATCGTTAGTGTATCTTAAGTAAAGAAAACATTGTTTGATCACTACTTTGTGCATTAGTAAATTGCTTTTGTTATTGCTTACTATAACTATCTACTGTACCTAAATGTAAAACAGCCCGAAAAATTATGTTGCAATAGAATCTTTTATAATTTTACTAGCTGTCACCCGCGGCTTCGCCCGCGTGGATGTCGGTTATCGCGAATCGGGGTATGAAAAATAGATGTTGGCCGATTCTCAGACCTACCCGATATGCCCACAAAATTTCATGAGAATCGGTCGAGCCGTTTCGGAGGAGTTTGGCAACGAAAACTGTGACACGAGAATTTTACATATTAGATAAAAAAATGCTATCGGTGAAAACTTTTAAATGGCTTTCACTATGTAATATGACTTTAACTAATGTTATCTTTTAGCTTTAAGTTTCCCTAAAATGAAAAAATAAAAAAGTATTGGGTACTTTTAGGGCCTCCCCAGGGTCGTCATTGCTAAAGCCAACCTCACCAGCAACCTAGTGCGTCTGCTGATTGCCGGCCGAGGGTCTGGTGCAGGTTTCCTTTCAGAGTTGTGAGGTTCTGGTACTTATGGAAAGTAGTTACCGTGGCCTAAGGACGTGCGCAACACAGGATGAGTCACACTCACGCTGCCGACCCTGTTAGATCAGAGTTTCTGTGCCGTCAGTGCCTTGTCCCTTGAGGAGAAGTAAGGGGGCTCTAAGACCTCAGATTACATTGAGCCCACACACTTTTGTATAAGAAAATAACAACTATCTTTTTAAAGTCAGTTAATAAAAAGATAGATAATCTCGTAAATAACAAAATACAATTTACATCTGCAAAATACACAATCAGAGTGAAACAAAATGTATATCTAAATAAACGCGAAACAAAAAGATTTCCCCGGAACGTTTGCAATCAAAAAACTCTGCAAAAGTATCGAAAGACCCTTTGAGCTCGTTGTGACTTCTCCGAGGCTTTTTACTGGACCCGTTGTCTTCACTGCTAGGGCTGACACTACTAGAAGAATTTTATTTCTTTTAAATCGAAATTATCGTGTAAGAATTTGTAATTTAGAATTGATCTGACTGGTAAATAAATATTGAAGATATAATTATTATATTATTCTATATTAAGAAATAAAGACTATCACTGTGGCAACGGACTATCATCATCATAATTTTTTTTACACATCTGAGGTTGCAGACAAGCACACGGCCCACCTAATAGTAAGTGGTTACCGTGGCCTATGGACGTGTGCAACACCAGGGGAGTCACACTCGAGCTGCCGACCCTGTAAACACAGAGAGTTTATGTGCCGTCAGTGTAGAAGACAAAGCAGGAATAGCCTTGGTCTTCCCACTGACAGCACAAAACCTCTCCAGTGAGCTCTTCAGTGATCATCATCATTGGGGCCATGACCTGAGTGCCTTAAAGGTCTTGGTCTCCAACAAGACCTTTAAAGTATGTGAAAATGAAAGTGGGGCCTATACTACCCCATAAATTTTGACTATAATGCCATATTATTATATTTTTTCAAATAAGTATAAACATTAAGAAAATGTCAGTTAGAAGATAATGATATTTTCATTTACGTGTATGGGTTCTATTTTTAAACAGCTTAACCAGCTAATAAGGGTGTTCCAAAATACACAATTTATAATTTTTTTGGTGGTCCATTCTCTTTGTTTAGTTTAAATTATTGCCAACCCTGCCCCTTTCCGGGACAAAGTCGCAATAGCAAGAATTTATGAAGGACGCTGACTACATCTAATTCAAAGGGATCTCATTAAATACAACTAAACATTCACATACATTTACTAAACAAAGAGTTTTTTGTTTCAGTTGTAATTGATGGAACTTTTATGAGAAATTTATACTTTTAAATGGATTCCAATGCAATCTATGTTACGATAATTTTATATTTTCTTAGTATTTTATTTATAAGTAGTGTGTATGGTTTTATTTCAATGACTATCTAATAATTATGTAAACTTATACAGCAGTGCAAAAATACTCAAAATTTTATGCAAAATTATTTCAAATTATGATTTCTTTAAATGAAATTACATTGCACATAGTGCGGAATTGAAAAAAAAAACAAAACAGGCTTGACTACTGAAAATCTGCATAACGATACGAGTATAACAAAGCAAGTACCTATTTAAGTGCTAATGTCACCTTATGCAGAGAAAAATATCTAAATGTGATTTAATTTTATATTAGTTTAAGCACATGGTATAAATAAAAATATTGCCTTCATACATAGACAAATGATGCGTGCACCAAAAACAATTAACTCACCCATCATTAACGACAGTGAACGTGAACGTCCGAATTAATTTACTTGGCAACACTCGGAACTTTATACTTGTTTGATTCTGTTAGATAAATTCGTAAATTAAATTTTTGGACGCATATTCTATTTTGAACCTTATACTCATAGAAATATGATGTAACTTGGTCTTTTGGTAGTGATAAATCGGCCCCTGCCTTGAAATAATGCCTGGCCAAAAGCTTGGAAATGAGGAGGTCATTGCGCCTCGCCCTATGTAGGTCAGATAGGTGAAACGGCTGATTTTTTAGCTGCCCTGCAACACGATCTAGGTTCAGTCATTTTTCGTTTTCTGTTCAAACCTTTTTGAAGTGAAAACTTCTTTAGCGGCGTTGGATGGGTAAAAATTGTTAAGCTCGCGCGTCAGGATCGCTTGACCTTTGAACCGTAACCGACGACTGACGTCATACAACATTATATAGACTGTTTATTTTGCAAGATACCATAAATAGCTTGGTAGCGGTAAGCGCTTCGACTGTGAGTCCTTATGGTCTCAGATAGTACCGGGTTCAAACCTGGCCTTCTGACACTTTTTGTGATTATTTTTTCTTTTTGTAATTTATTACTTTTTGTGATTATTTTTTCTTTTTGTAATTTATTAATTTCTTCTGACAGAAAATTAGCAAAAAATTAGTGATAGGTTCTATGATTGGCGCTATATTATAGGTATGGTATAGTATGTTTTTTTAAAATCTTTTTCTATATATTATATAACGAAAAAAGAAAGAAAGAAAAAGTTTTCACGTCTGCCGGCACTCCGAGAGTGCAACCCGTCTTTTTTTTATCGTTTCTGATGATTCGTGAACGTGGTTTCTTCATCTTTTTCAAACCCTTTTATCTGTTAATGATGGTAACTCGTGAATGCTGGGTTATTCTTTTTGTAACAAGGGTGGATATCTTAACATATAAAGACCTCCTTATCTTTATAAACATCTTCTTTTTTCTAGCGTTTATCCCAGTCACGTCAGAAGCTATCAAATTGGAGTCTGAGGTCCGCTGTACAAGTCTAACTGCGGATTTGGTTGAATTTCGATATTTTCCTTGAAGCGACAGCCATCTGACCTCCACAACACTTTGTAAACATGCCTGCTATTATTTATTCTGTGATATTAGTAACCTAGCCTAGCCTAGCCATTACCGACGTGAATCCACTTCTAGCACAAGCAATATAGCTTAGTTGGAAGGGTTACAGGGAATATTAGTGATTTCGGTCGCAAATTTTTGAAGTGAAAACTGCTTTATCGGCGTTGTATGGGTTAAAAGTGTTACACTTGATCACTGACGCCATACAACATTCGTAACTACAGTGTGTTTTTTTGCTAGGTACGCTAAGAAGCTTCGTAGCTTAGCGGTAAGCGCTTCGACTGTAAGTCCTTATGGTTTCAGATAGTACCGGGGTCGAACCTGGGCTTCTGACACCTTTTGTGATGATGTTTTCTATTTGTAATTTATTACTTTTTGTGATTATTTTTTCTTTTTGTAATTAATTAATTTCTTCTGACAGAAAATTAGTGATAGGTTCTATGATTAGCGCTATATTATAGGTATGGTGTAAAAGTTTTCACTCCTGCTGGCACTCCCGGAGTGCAACCCGTAATTTTTTTTAAAGGAGTAGAATAGGGCCCTCTCGTCTCATCCCGTGGAAGGCGACTAAAGGATAATATATTTACCACCCGACAGTTAACAGAGATCCCGACACCCGACAGTAGACATCCCATGACAAAGTGCCCATATGACTGCATTAGACTCGCCGGACGAAGGACCGAAAATCATAGGTAGTTGGCGAAATTTGGTCGTTAATACATCTCTGCCTGCCTCTTCAGGGATTCACAACCTTGATTACATATATAATGTATGTATCACAATCTTTCACATTTATAATAATAGAAGAATTAGTCGTATCAGTATAAAATAGGATATTAAAATACCTACAGCATATAAAAATTAAAATTTTAAACATTAAACTGTAACATGTAGACATTCTGATCAGTTCAGAATGTCTACACGTTACATAAAACAACCATTTCGTAAAATATGTTTCGAAAACATTTAATGAGTAAATAAAGAAGAAAACTTATCACCGTAAACATTTGCCACAACTGCAAAACAAATGTTTTCTGAACGTACAAATCTGAATTAAATGTTTCAAAACTAGGTCACCTTTCTATAGAAAACACTCGTATTATGGGACATTCGCCCCAATCTTTTAGTGTGTCGCAAAGTACGTCTCTCTCTTCTTCTATAGTACGGCGGTTTTTAGGTCATGGCAACAAATTCCCGCCATTTTTCACAGTACGAAATGAGTTATGCAATATAGTTTACGTAACAAGGTGTTTCGATGATTTGTTCGAATGTTTTCGTTATGTTGATGTATAATGAAAAAAGTTTTCGGACAAGTGTGTTGAATCATTTTACGTTCAAGTTTGATAATAAATTATTGTGACTCTTTTTGAAGTGCTTTTATCAAGCTCTCCGGAAACTATTTAATCAAATCTTGGAAGTCATACATACATAAGCTCACGCCTAATTTCCTCCGGAGTAGCCAGAGACAGCAGCCAGTCTGTCAATCTATCCTTCAATACTTCACGGGCTTCCTCTACTAAAATTAAAACTTTCAAGCAAACCCACCGGTTTCGGGTGCTTCTGACGTTGTATCAATTTGTTATATTGTAGGTTGATAAGAACCATACGTCCTGATCGTCCACCTGAATCTCGTGGGGGTGGACACACGGAAACAAATTTACTGACGTGGCTAACGTGGCTCTGGTACATTTGACATTGGCGTGTCGCCATTAATAATTTTATAATACATTTTACTTGACATTGGCAAATAGTGGCGATTTGCTGCGGAGGTAATGTGGAAGAAGTTGAAGTTGTCAAGAATGTAAATCAATTAATGTGTGGCCATCGTGATGAAGGAATTCCATGATGTTGAAATGATCGATGATGGAGTCAAGGTGTAGCTAGTGAAACTCCATTTCAAACGGATAATCAATAAAAAGTACACAGCATGATGCAAAATACAAAAAACATCCAGAAAGTCATTCATGAGGATGAATGACTTTCTGGATGTTTTTTAAGCTTTCACATTTTATGATATAAGCAGAATTAGTATAAAATAGAGTATTTAAATACTTGACAGCCTCCGTGGCGTAATGGTGGTGAACGCGGCCGCTACGCAAGAGGCGTGGGTTTGATCCCAGCTCAATGCAAATATTTGTATGCATGAATATGGGTATTTGCATTAGTGTGGTTGTACCTCAAAGAGCACGTTATGCCGTCGGTCCTGGTTGCCATACGAACATCTATGGCAGTCGTTACGGGTAGTTAGAGCCCTCAAAAATCCAATAAATGGTATGATGCTTCGATATCGCCTTTGCGTTGGGTCATATGACAGTCGCTTTAGGAAAATATCGAAGTTCAGCCAAATTCGCAGTTTAACTGGTAAATTGGAACCCAGACTCCAAGTTGAAACCTTCGGATGCTACTGGGGTTAACGCTAGGATGAAAAAGGGTATTTAAATACTTACAGCATATAAAAAATCAAATTTTAGAATAAACACACACATACATTGTTTGCCGATTTGATTTATAGTTTGGTAGTTTAGACCAAAGCCTTGTGTACATCGTGTATCATATCTCGTAAGTTTTTCAATTTATTTAATTTCATTTATAACTGCTCTTTTACCATAAATATTGGATCCCATCACAATGATAAGAAAAATAATTCCATTCAATAAAACGTAAGAACCTAGTTTACTTAAACGCGTTTTACTGATGAAACCTATCCTAAGTTTAAGCTTACTAACTAACGATTCACAGTTTTCACCTAACCCCGTTAACCCTTATCGATATGTAGATAAAGAGTGCATCTAAACATTACCCGAGTGTATAATCTGCGGATGGTTCAGAAGCAGATTCGAACTTAAATTGTTGCAATCCGAGATCTTAGTCTGCAGTAATGTTGGGAATCTGCCGCCTGGTGACCATGCAGTAGGGGTTTTGACGGATAGTCCTAGCAGTTTATTGTCTGCAATTCACAATAAGATAATGATTATAATATGATTCCCTAGAAAAGTACCATCATACAAAGTATTTTAATGCTCACTGTTACTTGGTTTCAACGGCGTGAAAGTCTCATCTCTTTTAACCAACCCATGAGAAGCTATTCTAGAGATAAAAAGCAGCCTATGTGAGTTTCGAATGCTATATAAATTATCGCTGTACCAAATTACAGTGATTGAGTAACAAACAATGTATGTATTGAGATTGACTTGGTCATTGACATTAATAATGTAAACATGATATATATCCCGGTGAGTGTTACACTATTAATTAAGTAACAAAAATCTAAACACCTTTAAAAAATTTCACATTTCATGATATTAGTACGATAGTCAAAAGTTTTAAATCATTTATTAGGGTCACAGAGTTAAAACTTACGAATATTAAGACCAATGCTTCTAAATTCGCAAACTAAAGCATGTGAGTAAAGAAACTGGTGATAAGTTTAAATATCTACATAGTCAGACTGTCCTCTCAAGTGTTCAAAGCGTGGTCATATCACGCCCGAGGCTTCAAGTGAAATTGGTATGTGATGCTCAAAAGTTTGTCTTAGTTCATGCTTTGAAACAGAGTTGTGTGTCGAGCCGTTTGTACGACCTTTTGTTTCTAATGTCGTCAGTTGAGCCTTAGTTTGGTAGCTGTTTTGTGAGGATTTCAGCTCCTAATCTCTGCACTGTGCTAAGTTGAATAGAAACGTTGAATATAATTGAATAATGCAACAGAAATATAGTTGTTCTACTTGGTATGATAAATGAGAAAGTATGGAAGTATGTGTGTGTGTGTATGTGCATTTGCTTGTCTTTCACTGTTCACACAACTCAGTACTGTACAACTGAACGGATATGCACGGCCACAGAGATAGATTTTTGCCTGGAATTTATGAAATAATTTTGAAAAATAGGTTCATTCTGTTTATGTTGTTTTAAATCGCGGTAAAGGATATTTACGCAGGCGAAGCCGCGGTTAACTGCTAGTAGAGATACCTATTATGCTACCTTGCAACGATAAAATGAATGCTGAAAATCGACGTCCTCAGTTTGATAGCCCCAAGGCCTCTATAAATACTTTTTCACGCCCACCTTGAGAGACGCAGAACTGTAAAACACGAAAAAAAGTGCCAAGCTCCATATTTGTACTCGATAAAGATATGAAAACTTTGTATATTCCCGCCAAAACCTAATAAATATTCAAACGAATAAAATCCGTATGGAAGTATAAAAATCAATTGGTTTCCTCAAGTTAGGCGCCCAGCCAAGTTCTTAATAGCGATTCGATATGCACATAAATTTGTAGACGCCTTCACTTCTTAGGGTAGATGAAGAAACAAGGAATACGTTTTTATAATCCCTCAGGGCGTAATGAGGAAATCGCAGACCATTGCAGAAGTAAAATGTGTTGTTGTTAAACTATATTATGAATATCACATAATGACCTGCCATAATAACGATAATAGTCAAATAATTATTATAGTTAATTTTTGCAATAGATACTCTATTCTTGTATACCAGAATCTTGAAAATAATATTTTTTTCAATACACTTGCTTATAAAATGGCTCTAATCACACCGCAATTAGGCACTTTATGATACCTGTAATCAAACTGTGGTATTTTGATTGTTTTATTGCACATGTCGGATTTATTTTCTTTTTAATTTTATAGGTTGAGGTTGAATTGAGTTGCTTTATTCTTAAAAAAATCAATACAAAAAAGATCCTGTTCATTACGTGTATAACAAAACTTTCACTCAAACATATTTTTTTTCTCTGTTATAACTATAAATTTACCATTTTGTACACGTGATAAACAATAAGAAAAGAAACTTCATTATTTTAGTCTTTCATATGCGCGCATAGAAAAATTTATTAATTGCTCCCGTCAACTGTTTCGCAATTCGTCCTTACTGTTGAAATTATAGTTATTTATTAATAAAGTTGTCTACAAGCACTAGTTCTGAAGAAAATGATTTATGTTGTACAACGTCTGATATATGATGTGATTGATGTAAACCCCTAACGGTATGGAATATTTACTACCTGAAAACTGCAAGGGTAAATATCTATTTTAGTAATACTTTATTCACAAGTGTATAAAAAAACGTCGTATGATACACATGTGTATTGTTGATTACCGCCTTTCGGCTCTTTTAAGATTCCTGCCTGACAGCTCTGGTCTCAATGGCACCTCAGCACTTGTACCATAATGTACTATTTTACTGCTAAAGTACTGTTTTAGTAAACATTTATAAAAACTTCGAATCAACTTATTTTGTATTTTTTTTTAATAGTAATAATAATAATTTATTACCAAAAAGCATTGTTAACATAGCATACTCAATTCTTAAGATAAAACTAGAAATAATTATCACATAGTATTTGAGTAAACATCCGTTGCCAAACTAGGTAGAAACCTGTGTTTCGGCTTTCGGCGCCACTCCCCACGGGAACTTTAACTTTACTAGTTCGCACATATAATATTATTGATAGACTTATCATTATTAAAATGAATATGGAGCTTGTATGTACAATAAAAGAACAGAAGCGAATGGAAATCAGTGTGTAAAATGATGGAACAATCTTTTGTTAGTGTGAACCTAAGTGTGCGTGCGTGCGTGCGTGCGTGCGTGCGTGCGTGCGTGCGTGCGTGCGTGCGTGCGTGCGTGCGTGCGTGCGTGCGTGCGTGCGTGCGTGCGTGCGTGCGTGCGTGTGTGTGTGTGTGTGTGGGTGTGTGTGTGTGAGCGCGCGCGTTCGTGTGCGTGGGTGTGTGAGTGTGTGTGTGAGTGAATCACAGTAGTCACCTCACCTCGTCATACTCAAAACAACAGAGATTGTAATTAAATAGAAATAAATCTAGGATAATACTGTTAGAAGCTGTTCAGTCTCGTCGTAGCCTAAAGTTTGAAGCCACGTAACAACTGCCGCTTTACAATGAGTCTTATTTAGCGGGTAAATACGGATAATTTTATTTTACGGATAATTTTATTATAGGTCTTGTTTAACTTTTATTAGAGTATTTCGTAATTGTTACTACACCAAAATACTTTTAAATCAAAACATAGCAAGGGAGCTTCATTCATGCAACCAAAAGAATTTCTAACCCGGTATTTTCAGTAACATTCGCAGCTTTACTAACCTACTAACCAAATACCATGGCACAGCTGAAGGAATGTGAAAATGCTAATACAGCCAAAGTTGGCGCTTGTTTAAAAATTCACAGTGAATTAGAACCCGGCTGGGCTCTACTGTGCACGATAATGCAGACATTTTTATTGTTATGTGCAAAGTTTAAGAGTTCCGATGACATTATTCGTTTGAAATTGGGTTTCATGATTATGCAATGTTAGCTATTGGTTTTTGTTGGATGCAGATCATTATTGTAGAAAAAAAGACTTTTCTTAATTCAATTACTGTAGGAAAATAATTGATGCTTGCTTACAAAACTATCTCATAGTAATGAAAGTAGCGTCTGCCATTTGAATAAACCCACGTTCCACTACTATCACGATTGTTTGACCTGGCAAATTTAGTTTAGTTTAGATTGTTGTTGAAGTTTAGTTTGTTTGACAAGCCTATTCTATCATTGAACACATTATAACATATTTATAATATGGTCAATGATAGAATAGGCTTAGCAATGTATTATGGATCAAGCTATTCACTCTTAGCTTCAAGATATCTTAACATATTTGCTAAACTGGCCAACTTCGAAAATATCAGCGTTCTTAACAAGTTACCAATACATTTAAAGTCCGGACGATACTTCGAAAACGTTTCACGAACGGTAAGAAAATGGCTTTTTACAGTTGAAACTTTACCTTTGAATGCGTTGAGTGTCGCGCTCTATCGTCAATATTTCCAGCAATTCCATTTCAAAGCGGTTCCGATTGCGGCGATCGCAAAAAACTTTATCACTGCGAACTTGGCTTGAGTTTTGCAAAAATAAAAATTCTAAAGTGTTCGTCTAGTATACGCGCACTATTAGCATACGTTTTATATGTTTTAATATTGTGGGAAATGAATTGCGAAACAGGGCAAATGGTCCAGAATCTCTTTTGGGTAAATTGCAATTAAACTAGAAAAGGTCGCTCTTGGAAGTCGCTTAATAAATTAAAAGGTACCAGTCACATTAGTTCTAGAACATTTCATATAATAATTAATACTTGAAATACATTCAAACACAAAACCTTGATCAGCTATGATCAGGTAATAACATCAGTTATTTTTCTATTTTTTTCTAAGTATCGTAAAGGCCGATTTACACTTCAACAAGTTCAGTAGCGAGTTTAAAATAGCAGTCAGTTAATAAGTAGTAAGGTGTGAGTAGTGGCCAAACGTAGGCGACCGAGTAGTCATCTATGCTAATATTATAAATGGGAAAGTGTGTGTGTCTGTTTGTCACACACACTTTCACGGCTAAACCACTGGACCGATTTTGATGAAATTTAGGTATGGGCTAGATTAGACCTTAGGAAAAGACGTAGGCTATGTTTGGTCGCGGTAACCGACAAAGTCAAGTTACCGTTCCGAGAAGACTTGTCACGTCGGGTGTTTTGTTTTTTCGAAACAGTTGTTTTAATCCAGAACACGGTCATGAAACCACTTATACCAATTTACGTGCTATTATAACAGAAATATTATCAATGAATAAATAAATAAATAAATATTGCACAATATTTCACACAACGCTTTCTAGATCCATGGTAAGCATAGCTTAACTAGCTTGTGTTATGGAATATAGAATGCGGATAAACATGCATAGATACTTTTTTCTTGTAAATACATACATATTATACATAGAAACACCCAGACCAATGCAAATATACATATACATGCATACAAATATTCACACTGAGCGGGGATCGAACCCGCGCCTCCTGCTTAGTGGACGCGTTTACTACTGCCACGCCACAGAGGTTTTTGTCATCAATACTTTCAGGACACATTGAAATTAATTTTTAATAGAAATTGATAGACCAAAAAATATTTCCCGTTTACGTTTGGGTCTTTTAATTTCTATTAATATTTCTGAAGTGGATTGTTAGAAGAAAAGATCTAATTTATGCACTGTACTAAACTCACCCGTCTACATGTCGACCAGTAAGTAGGGGGCGTGCGGGCGACGCGAGAGATGGATCCCCTCTTTCGCGTCTCCCGCACTCCCACAATGGCATCGGATACTTCACACTAGATTTGCCAAAAACTAGGATCGCGAACCATTCAACTCAACTTAATCAACAACTTCCTACTTAACTCGCTTTTGCCGTTCGAACGGTAAAAGCGACTTAACTCGCCGATGACGCAAGTTAACTCACTACTGCACTTATTGAAGTGTCAATCGGGCATAATAAGTTCGTTTTAAAATTGTTAGTGTTCAGTAAACTTAGGGGTTGTACTTTCGAAATTTAAAAATACTAATCAAATTCAAATACGAGTTCGAACCAAATAGAACGGAAGTGACGGGAAATCTCTGATCGGGACGGGTTGGTCCGCCATTGTCTTCCGGAAACGAATGGCGCGTGAGGGTTGGCAGAATTGGTGTGACCGGAAATAGCGCGTATGACCAATGCAAGCGTTTTCAATGAACGGTTTGATACTGATTCATATAGTTACGTTTTATGGAGTGGAATATTCAGTTATAGTATGTACGAGCAGCGATTATAAAGGCTTGGTATTGTGCAGTTTGTTTTTTGTGTTGTGTTCGATCAATTTATCACTTGTAATTGCATCATGGTTTTAGACATACCTAGTTCTTATTTTCGCGTGCTAAGCGGGGACGGATCAGGTAGTCACGTATATTTATTGTAATTTTAACAAAACATAATCATTTAAAATTGACGAATATTATATTTTTAATATTCACAGTTAATATTATATTATAAGAGCTTATATTATAGCAGCAAAAAATCTTACAACATGATCCTAATGTCAATGTCAAATTCATAACCTAAAAATAATACGTCAAAAGATTTCACTCAATTTCCATAAATCCACATTACAAGTTATCTTTCACGCTCACTGGCTAAAGGAGCAATTTTTCAAAGAACACTTAGATGTAATTAGAGACGTCGCTATGCGGGTAGGACGATAAAATACTTCGTTACTCTGCGTTCATCAACTTAATGGTGAACCAACAAGTTTTTCGGCCAGTCATCTTGTAAACGACGCGAGGTGAGCATGTGGGGTAATAAATTAAGGATGTGTTTATTCTTTGTTGGCAACATTGTGAAACGTGTATTTGAATATTTAATAGCGGTTTTGAGTTTGCTTTTAATCAAAATTACTATTTAGTGTGTAGATGACGCAGTGATTTTAATATTTTTGTGTAATAATTTAAATAAATAGTTAATTGTATTGGACTTTTGAATTAAAAACTATTGAGAATGCCGTTGAGTGAAACTTTCAAAAATAAAAATAAACCCTATGGAAATGAACAAGTGCATTATTTATTATAAATCATATATATCTTTAAACGAGAAATTCTTATATATATTCATGAAATTTAGTATGCAAGAGGTTTCTTGCATACAAAATTTCTTAATTTTAATTATAAATTATCTTTAGAAAATGTCATTTTATTAAAAAAATGTATTAATAATTGATAGGTTTGGGCAAAGTCAACGTCAAGGATACTAGACTAATATTGTGAATTTTAGTCTAGACTAAACTGATTTTAAAATTATTAAAACCATATTTCACACAAAAAATATTGGCACCGTCTGAAGGAATTCGCTAAAAAGCGCTTACCATGGCGTAGTCCCCTCATATATTTAGTATGAAGCGAACCGGGACAATCAGGCCATTATCTGCAGGCAGAGGGTTAATGGGCCAAACTGGACTTGTTCACAAAGATAGCAAGTGGGGAGAAGGCCTCTGTCTTTGCCATAACGGTTAAGTGCGGGGTACTTTAGACCCGGTATACTTTTTGGCACTGCGGTTAGACGAATTAGTTTTGTGAAAGGTTGTTTAAACACAAAAGAAACATTAAAAATAATTTTAAGTTATTTGAAGTTTTCTTGATTTTTTATGTGATATTTCAAAAAAGAATATTGAAATAATGGGTATATTTAATACTGTAATATATATACGCAGAACTCTAGCTATAGTAGCTTGTCAACTATATAGCATTCTATTACTTTAACTGTGATAGACTAGATTAGTAAAAAAAAGCAATTAATCAGCTTTTCACAAATCAGAATAAAAGCAAAGGAAACAAAATCTTTTTACACTCAGGCTTAACGACGACGGGAATGAATTATTCTCTTTTGAATACAAACATTCACTGTCTACATTTTTGAAAACTTATATTTCTTTCCCCTATCTAAAATTCACCGTAGGCACTGATCACGGCACAATAATTTAGCGATGACAATAAAAGTCCGATTTTATAAAACATAAACAAAAAATGGATACAGACATCGGGACACATCGGTGAAGTTCGGTTTGCGTTGGCGGTGCCAACCGCGCGGAAGTGTGATAAGCGAATGACGCAAAGGGCTGTCACTGCGGTTGGATTTGACAGGTTATTGTTATTCACTTGTTTTATTCGAATTTCAAATGTGTAACGAATTTTGAACACTATTTGCACTATTGTAGTTCGATGTTATTCTTAGAGTTCGATCGTATCGGTTTTACGTTTGACCTTTATGATTACTTAAATAATAATAAAAATAATATACAAGAAAGCCTATGATTCGGTGCCTCACTCATGGCTGAGGAGGATCTTAGAGTTGTATAAAATCGATGCAGTTTTGAGATCCTTCCTCAGTGCGTGTATGGGGCAGTGGACCACAGTCCTTCGTCAACCGGGCGGCGGGGAAATCTCCGCTGACCCCCAGGACTCCATAAGGATTGAGCGGGGCATCTTCCAGGGTGACTGTCTGAGCCCGCTTTGGTTTTGCCTAGCACTGAATCCTCTCAGCACTTTGCTGAGAGATTCAGGTCTAGGCTACCGGCTTCGGAGAGAGGGTGAGGTTATTAGTCATCTGTTGTATATGGATGACCTCAAACTTTTCACACCGAAACTACCTGACCTGGTGGAGCTGCTGAAAATCACGCAGGTTTTTAGCAACGCCATTGGGATGGAATTCGGTATGGATAAGTGTGCGGTCTTACATGTGCAGCGGGGGAAAGTTGTGAATTCTACAAATTTGCAACTTTCTGAGACTATGACTCTCAGATCTCTTTCTGAAACCGAAACGTACAAGTATCTCGGTATGTCAGAGTCTTTGGGTATCTCAGTAGTGGATATCAAGAGATCGGTGAAGGAACGCTTCTTCTGCCGCTTCACGAAAGTACTCAACAGTCTTTTGTCGGGCGGCAACAAGGTGCGAGCCTTTAACGGTTGGGTGATGCCTCTACTGACTTACTCCTTTGGCATACTGAGATGGACTCAGACTGAGCTGGACGCCCTGGATAGAAAGGTTCGTCAACTGCTTACCACTCATCGCATGCTACACCCGCGCTCGTCTGTGATGAGACTATACATCCCACGGAGGTGGGGGGGTCGAGGCTTTTTAAATGCCAAGAACCTCCACAACCGTGAGGTGTGCAGACTCAGGGATTATTTCCAGAGCAACGAGTGTGGGATACATCGTGATGTGGTGGCAGTAGACAGGGGTCTCACTCCGCTCTCCTTGGCGAACGAGAACTGGCGCAGACCGATGGTACTGAGCGTCACGGACCGCAAGGCCGTATGGGAGGGCAAGGAGCTGCACGGGAGATTCTATCGAGCCTTAACAGGGCCCGATGTGGACCTCCTGGCCTCGGTCAACTGGCTACGCTTCGGGGACCTCTTTGGGGAAACTGAAGGGTTTGCCTGTGCAATTGCTGACGAGGTTATGATGACGAATAACTATCGGAAATATATCCTGAAGGACGGTACGGTCGACATCTGTCGGGCATGCCGCCGTCCCGGAGAGTCACTCAGGCATATTATTTCCGGTTGTTCTCATCTGACCAATGGCGAGTACTTGCACAGGCATAACCTAGTGGCCAGGATCATCCACCAGCAACTTGCTCTTCGATATGGCCATGTTAAGTCTGAGGTGCCGTACTATCGGTACACACCGGTGTCGGTTCTTGAAAATAGTCATGCATTGCTCTACTGGGACCGCTCTATTATCACAGACAGGACTATTACTTGCAATAAGCCTGATATCGTGGTGATCGATCGGCCCCAGCGCCGGGCAATGATCGTTGAAATTACCATTCCGCATGACGAGAACCTCGTGAAGGCCGAGAAGGACAAAATCAGCAAGTACCTTGACTTGGCTCACGAGGTAACCGCCATGTGGGATGTTGATTCAACGATCATTGTCCCGATAGTCATTTCGGCGAACGGGCTGATAGCGAAAAGCCTCGACCAACACCTCAAGAGGCTCTCGCTAGATGGTTGGGTCAAGGGTCAGATGCAAAAGGCGGTCATCCTCGACACGGCACGTATTGTCCGGAGGTTTCTCTCTCTGTGACTCCGACCACCGGTAGCTTGGGCCCTGCCCCGCTATCGGTGGCCTTCTATTTTTTATATTTTTAAATAGATGTTTTCTTTTTGATATGTATTTAAAAATGTAATTTATAAGTAGTTTTAAATGAATAAAGAAAATAATATTATTGTACCGATAGTCATCTCAGTTCACATACTTATCGCCAAGAACCTCGATCAATAACTTATGAGGCTCGCGTTAGGCAGCTGGCTCAAGGGCTTGATGCAGAAGGCAGTTCTGCTAGGCACGGCACACATAGTGAGGAAGTTCCTCTCCCTGGAGTCCTAACCACCGGTAGATTGGTCCCTGTACCCGATACCGGTGGGACACACTATTTCTTATATTTTTTTAAATATTTTTAATTTTTTTGTATTTGCATTTAAAAACTTAATTTATATGTATTGTTGAAATAAATAAAGAGAAAATCTCAATCTACTAAACTTCAACGGTATTCTCATAACAGAATTTGCCAGACAAAACATTGACATTGTGTTTGGATATCAACATTGAGATTATTAGATCAAAACTGAATTTTGAATTGATTTTTATAAGGAAAATCGTTTTTTGGTCTAGCAAGCATCAGTTACTTATAAATATATCGCTATCTCATTCCCTTAAAGCTCAAGAGATACTAAATAAACTATTTCTGTTTGTTTATTTATTCTACCTTAAATCTAATTTTATCGATTGACTGTCAATAGGGTCAACGAGTGTCAACCCTAGTTCTGTGGCACAATCGATTCAAAACCACAATTTGACGGATATCACCACCTAAATTGCAATAGGCATAAAACGCATCGCGTTCAACACGCAATATATTAGAGAGAAGAGTTTGGTGTCGAAGATTGTACATACTTACGTAACGTTCTGACGTCATGATATATGATACATACCTGGAAACAAATGAGAGAGTTATTAATACTTGATTTTAACCAGAAAAATAATAGCGGCAACAGAAATACATCATTTATGAAAGTTTCAGGTGACTAGCTATCAGGGTAACAGAAAAACATATGGATAACGGAGTCTTAGTAATGGGGTTCAGTTTTAACCGTTTGGTATAGATTCATGAAAGAACTGAGACAATTGTAGTTGGAATTTTTTAAATTATTATTATAACCATAGCGTAAGAGTTTTGAGGCCTATCAGTGAGATATGTCTCAAAACTAGTAGTGACTTTAAAAAAAAAATGGAAGGTTTTAGTCGGTAAGTCGAAATCGTACCAAGAAACATCTAAATCAACTCATAATAGCAGCACACCAAACAAAACAGCAAAATTCGATTTCTCAAAAAGTAACACAATTAAAAGTTATGCTCAAACAAAGCTTAAATACTCCCTAATGCCATGTTAATCTTATTATACAAATAGCCCTGAGCCTACGCTAAAAATATTAAACGAGGCAACGAAAAGGCAACAAACTGCCGCCGGCTATGGTGTTTTTACAGTTATCTAATACCCATAGCTTATATGCCAAACTTTTTAGATATGAGCCGTTATAGCCCCATGTCGGCATTTTTCGCGGAATCGTCAGTTTTTCGTATATCACTTTTTAGCCGCGGGCATTCCTTACCCCATAGTGAGGAATATTACGGGAAATATAATGTTGAGTGTGTGCATTCACATGTGAAAGAATATTTGGATATGACAAACGTATTTTCTTTATCATTTTTGTTGGGATTTCATTTAGCTTGAATGGGTTTTGAAAAAGATTTCGCACGTATAAATTCAAGACCTAAACGTTTTGATACTTATAGATTTTCGAAAAATAAGCAATTGAAATACAAATTCCTAAATTCCTAAATTCGCATTTCTTTTTTCAATTTCAAGCAAAGAACCTTTTTTAATCCAGCAAAGTATTCGATTTAATTAAAGAAATGAATTGGTCTAGGCGGGGATCGAACCTGCGATCTTTGCCTTACAGGGCCATGCTTTGACCACTAAGCTACCCTCGCCCTAACCAATTCAAATTTTTCGTTTGATTCCCGCCTAGAACAATTCAATTTTTTCAATTTAAATCGATTTGAATATTCAGCATGAAAAATAATGTCAAATTTAATTGAAAAAAAGCAAAGTATTTTTTAACCAAGCACATAATTGTTTTCAATATAAAAAAAATTCTACTTTCCTAGAAAAAAATATGCACTTGATAAAAAAATGCTTTTAGTAGATAAATCCACTCCTAACACAAACAATGCAGCTTAGCTTAACATTTTATGACTGAACTAAGTATTAAAAGTAAACAAACTAGAATGCAATAATGGACGAGCGATATCAAAATATTCAAAAGTTATTTCGTAGAGGCTGCCTTTAGAAATAGTTGAAGGAATTTCATGTACAGAAGAATTCATTTCACCTCTCTTGTGAACTTTATACCACATGAAATAGAGTGTAGTTTCGTTTAGA
The DNA here is from genome assembly GCA_949126895.1 of Eilema caniola. Lineage (NCBI taxonomy): Eukaryota > Metazoa > Arthropoda > Insecta > Lepidoptera > Erebidae > Eilema > Eilema caniola. Next base: position 24,548,111 of record OX421466.1, read on the forward strand.
AGTTGAGATTAAAAATGTTTTCAGGATACATTTCAGACAGGAATATCTTTATACATTGTCTTTGACGTTATTTGAGTCTCTCGTTTTATAGACTTGCATTACTTGTATTTTTTTTTGCATAAATTCGCCGGTTCAACAGATAAAGCAACACTTTCTAACTTCAATAGCAGTATACAGTTTATAAAAGTGACATTACTCCCTTCCCTTTTTCGTACTCTTCTTCTTCTCTTTCTCTAGTTTAGGAGAAGATGAAGACAGTAAGACAGAAAGTAACTAGTATTACTACCGAACCGATGTATAGGCATGCATGGTGGCAACTCTAGTTACCTCTTCTGATGTTACAAGGCATCTCTCGCATTCCTTTCATGAACTATATACTGTGTGTAGACACATTGCTACCAAAAATTTATCGCAGCTAATGTCGATATCATTCTTTAAACTGAATATATTATATCATGTCGTAATGTCAGCTTGTACCAAAGTAAAAGTTATTTTTTACGCCGCATTGGAGAGACACTTACTGCGGCTATAGATTATGTATATAGTCGAAGGTTCTTTTATTCTTATATCTGTTTGCTGCTGCTTATTACTTAAAAAGTCAAACAAATAAAACTACAATGACATCCTACAAGATGGCAATCACAAAATCTTATCAATCAATTAGCCCACTTCCACTGCAGTACACTGTTGGACATAGGCTTTAAATTCTTATACATGGTGTTATTACAGTTTTTTTTAAAGATTTTTTTTATATCCAAGGAAAAAATAATCGTTTTTAATAAATACCGAAAATAATTATTTGCTTAGGTTCAGTCATACAAGGTTAATAAGATAAACTACATTTATATGGTTTGTGTTAGAATTAGATTCACGTCGCGCATCGGTAGTATAAGGACTCAAATGATGACTCTTGATCTTAAACCACTAAGCTTGTTGTGGTTTTGATGAGTGAAACAAGAAATCGCCGCGAGACGCTTGTCAAGAAATTAAAAAACGTTTACTCATTTATCACTCTAGTACCTAGGTAAGGATAAAACTGGTTAAGGATAGAAGAAAAGACTTTAAAACCAGCTAACAAAACATCAATTATAAACAACGATAACGAAGTCAGAGGTAGTAATATTTTCAAAACAGTAGTTACAAGCGCTTAAACAGCTGCACGATATAATTTGTCAATAATACATACTATATTTGCACACACACAAGGACCTAATTCTGGGTTTTATATTCGACGTCTACAAGAAGAAGTTTATTAGCGGTAACGCCTGGCTTTACATGAAAGAAAAAACAGTTCATGTTTCTTACTTTGAAATTATGAACTTCCATACAACCATTCATCCCCTATTTTACCTCTTTAAGGATAAAATATTCAAGAACCGTACCTTAGCTTAATGTGTGGTAAAACCAACGATTCTGTAAAATGGCGAAAATAGGATAGTTACTGTCAAATTCATACCTTTTATTGTAAATGAAAGACAATTTAGCATGATTTGACATTAATGAAGGGAAAGTTACTATAGATTTATTTGTACAGTACACAGGACACTAAATAAATAAATTTAGTTGAACGGGTAAAACAAAATTTATATTAGCACAAAATTGTCATACATAACACACTTCTAAATTATTACCAGTTTTAATATATGAATTTGTGTGTAAGCATGCCTCTGTCGACAGCATCACAGACAGAACCTATTTTTAAAGTCCGGCACGAAGGACCAAAAAGAGAAGCACAATTATACTCCATTGCAAAATCTACCGTAGTGCCAACAAAATACAGTCCATTTTGAATTTAACGCATAATCTGATTTAATTTGTCCAACTAGATTACAACATTGTTTCCTACATGTGTTCGGGAGAGCAAAGAGCCCTATTTGAGTCGACTCGTCT